>JAVYIG010011625.1:0-59288 GCA_035222895.1 Strongylocentrotus droebachiensis | reverse complement strand
GGAAAATGCACTAGTTTATTACAGGAGTGATAGAGCTTTGCTCATCTTCCTCATGTTCCAGTTGATGTTGCACTGATATGGCACATGCAATATCATCTACGTTACCAAAACATTGACCCCTGACCGGGGTTCGCATACATATAGTGATGGTCAGGTTAACGCTATTTAGCCCGGGCTATTTTGAAACTGCATAGCCCGGGGGGGGGGGGGGGGGGGGGGGGCTTCTAAGGCCCCCCCCCCCCCCCCTATGATCTCGTCCGTGAAACGTCCGATCGCCGCGAAAATTTGCATACATGTCAAGTGAAGTGTATAGAATACTATGGTAATTTCAATTTTTTGAAAAATTCACTCATTTGCATATTTATGGTAATTTATGCAAATAAGTTCATAAAATTCACATTTTTTGCCCATAAATCAGACATTATTCATATTTAAGCATTCTTTCTCACTACATATATTTGTTAGACCATTTGGAATAATAATACAACACAAAAAATTGAAAAACCAGGGTTATTCCTTATGTTATCTATTGTTTTGATAATTTCTTATGTATTTCTTTGTTATTTTAACTTATGTATTTTATTGTTTTTGTTGTTTTATTTCATTTCCAACTATAATTCAACTATTTTGACCCCAAAATAAACACCTAAACTACAAACAAGACCAAATAACCAATTTTTTATCTCTTTATTTGTAAAATGAGATTTCCATATGTTTTGTACACAAACCACAAAAATGAGTGATTTTCGGGCTGACATGCGAAGACAAAAGGACACATGACTTTGTAATGGTAGCTCCGATTTTCGAAAAATTTCTTTCAAAAGATGCGCAAGAAGTCACAAAATTTCAGTGCAAGATTTTCTTGCGTTAAAAAATTATCGCGAAAAATGTCGAGGGGGGGGCTTCTAAAGCCCCCCCCCCCTATGATCTCGTCCGTGAAACGTCCGATCGCCGCGAAAATTTGCATACATGTCAAGTGAAGTGTATAGAATACTATGGTAATTTCAATTTTTTGAAAAATTCACTCATTTGCATATTTATGGTAATTTATGCAAATAAGTTCATAAAATTCACATTTTTGCCCATAAATCAGACATTATTCATATTTAAGCATTCTTTCTCACTACATATATTTGTTAGACCATTTGGAATAATAATACAACACAAAAAATTGAAAAACCAGGGTTATTCCTTATGTTATCTATTGTTTTGATAATTTCTTATGTATTTCTTTGTTATTTTAACTTATGTATTTTATTGTTTTTGTTGTTTTATTTCATTTCCAACTATAATTCAACTATTTTGACCCCAAAATAAACACCTAAACTACAAACAAGACCAAATAACCAATTTTTTATCTCTTTATTTGTAAAATGAGATTTCCATATGTTTTGTACACAAACCACAAAAATGAGTGATTTTCGGGCTGACATGCGAAGACAAAAGGACACATGACTTTGTAATGGTAGCTCCGATTTTCGAAAAATTTCTGTCAAAAGATGCGCAAGAAGTCACAAAATTTCAGTGCAAGATTTTCTTGCGTTAAAAAATTATTGCGAAAAATGTCGAGGGGGGGGCTTCTAAAGCCCCCCCCCCCTCCCCCCCGGGGCTAAATAGGGTTAAGGTAAATTATGGAATACAGAAAAGACTGATTTTGTGTTGCCAATTTGATGCTAACTTCATGAAAAAAAGAAGGTGAGGGGGGGGGGGGGGGTAATGATGCTGAAAGATTGCTGTATAGTTTGATGCTTTACATATTAATAATTGACATAGCATTTTTAATTTCTCTTTTTAGGCATCGAATGTGACAGTGTGTGACTTGGACCCGGAAATAGATGAGCTGGTTAAGAAGTTTCGTTTCAGAAAGGAGAAAAACAATGCAGCAATAGTATGTAAGTATGTTGCTATAGCCACCACTGACTGTGGACGTCTTGTGGTTGGTCCATGGCAAACTGTGCCAAGTAAATGACTTCAGTAAAATATCCCTGTGTTGGGCGTTGTGGTCTGCATGTTTCCTCTTTTTGCAGGCTAGCTAGAGTACGCAAGTGGCTGCAGGAGGCTGTTGGACATGTCCAATATAATGTGCATGTTTGGCCGTGTTATGTGATGAACTATGTGACTCATGCAGCCATTGCAAGTATGTGTTCAGTCCTACGTCCAGGAGCTGCACGTTTGAAATGTAACCAGATACATGTAGGTGTCTAAGATTCTTTTTAGTACAGAGCAAATGGGAAAGGACCTTGCAAGATACACTGTACACCTTTAAATTGCCAATTTGTGTTTGACCATGTTAAGCTGTTTTACCCATCAGCGCCCATTGCAAATAATAGATTGGACCTGTTTCAGGTAGTACTTCTCACAGCATACAGTTGTATTCTGGAAAGATGATGATGATGATGATGAGTGATGAATTTGGTAAAAATTTGCATTTCTTGGTGCTTATTGTTGATTTAAGACAAAATATGGACTTTATTCTCGCTATATCCTCCCATTCCTGTCTCATAAAAATGGGAGGGTATTGTCTACAAACCCCAAACTCAGTTATGCTGATTTCTTTTGATTGATAAGCATGACTTTGATTGGCTTGAAAGCCTGGCTACTTCAAGCAATCAAAACTTCTGCTTTCATTGTATTCATTGTTTGAAGTGATAAGATATAAGACAAGGCTGTGGTTTGAAGCTCACAAACAGCTTTAGTCACATAAAGAAAATTGAAACGAAATGTGTCATTTATAGTATTCTCAAGGTTGTTAAAATTGTGATTTGAAGAAAAGAAGGTATTATTATATTCAATCAATTTTTTCTTCTTTAAATAAAACTCAAGGTCATGTGTGATTAAAACTTGTTTGCATAGCTGGGGGTATAAGGATGTTTAGCATTAAGTATTAACTGTAAACAACCATCATTGAAAGGAAGGAATTTGCTATTTTGGTATAAAAAGTTAACATGAGGTTTGAAATTTGTAAAAATTGAAGTCAAGGTGATTTAAATTGCATCGACCCTGATATTTCTCCTTCATATTTATATTGTTCAAAAGATGAACGTGGAAGACATTTTCATATTTCATCTATGATTTCCAAGGAAATAATGTAAATATCTGGAAAGATGCCAGATAACAGTTTCTTATCTACTGATTAGATAGTGTTGTTTATTTCTTTATTTTGGTTGATGGGTAATTACATATTTAAAAATAATGGTACATTTTTAGCTATATATTTCACTTTTACAGATATAAAACTGCCTTAAAATTAAAGTTGAAAGAATTTTAACCAAATCCTTTTCTTTCTTTAATTTCCCCCATGCAGTGAAAATAGACAGTAGTAAGCTCATGATAATTTTGGATGATCAGTATGAGGTAAATATAAAGAGCATACCGGTATGCATGTTGATCAGCGTTTTCACTTTTCTCAGTTATCCTTAAAACGAGGGATAATCTCGAAAATGAATCTGCAGTCAGGGAAATGTCAGAGACTTTGACAAATATCACTACAAATTAGGATGTACAAGTTTGCCAAGAACCCATTCAAATGCAAGAATTGAATTTAACACATTTCAATTGGATGTTGGTGAACTTGTTCTTTTTAAATTTTCATGAAATGATGCCGAGGGAATTTCATTCTCCCCCCCCCCCCCCCCCCCCCCTCCAAAAAAAATATAGTCGCTCTCTCATATTATGTCTCCAAACAGAGTGTCTTCACAGGATGATTGACTTTGTTGGCTTTTTATGCTAGGTTTATATTATGTTCCCGCCGGCCATGGCAATCACGTTTCAGGCTACCTTGGACAAAACGGTATGGACGTGAGACAACGCGGAGAGACGGAATGGGAAAACGTGACAGGCCATGGATGCCAGGCCAGATTTTAAACTGTCCAAAAATTTGCCACGGCAGTCACGGTGCAGATCAAAAACCTAGTAGGCCGAAGTAAAATGGATGATCGCAACAAAATGTAATAAAAAACTTGGCAAGACCTAACAAAACTTGAAATCTCACAGCGCACTACGTTTCAGGCAAACGGCCTGCTGTGGCCGCTGGGAACATAATTTTAACCTGGCATAAGTGTTGACAATACCTTCTTAATGATCTTGCAATTTTGAAACTCCATCAAGGAAACATTAGGGAAAAGTCTGGAGTCTTGCTGTTATGAAATTGTTGGAACCCTTTTTATAGAATGAGTAGAATTTAGAATACTGTCTTGTTTTGAGTCACAGGGTGTAAGCCATGTCAAAGTTGTGAGTTAAACTTAAGGCCCTTCTGGCTCTCAGCAGACATTGTGGTTCATCAGGATTGGTGCTTATGTCCTTGTAACATGCAAAGTTTTTTTTTGCTGTGGCTTTCCTTTTTTGTGACATTTTAATGCCCTATGTGGGCCATAGCTCTATTTTTTATACTTCCATTTCAGATATTGAACAACAAGAAGAAAACAAAATCTAAATCACAAAGTAAATTCTAATTTTGTGATTTATGTCATGTCATGTGGTGGAAGATAACAAAAGGATGAAAATATAAAAGATATGCTAGTGATAAGACAGAGCTGAAGTTAAATTGTTTTTGATACCTGTGCTTTTTTAGGACATGACACCAGATGAGTTACAAGAAGAACTGCCTGAACATCTACCAAGATATGTACTCTATAGTTACTGTCGTCACCATGACGATGGAAGAATATCATACCCCCTTTGCTTCATTTTTATACATCCTCAAGGTGTGTATTCAGTCTACTTCAATCTATTTCATCCAAATGAAAATATAGAGTATTAGGAAGACTCTCATGGTCTATCATGTACGTCGTCCAAAACATGTAGGACAACTGCTCCCAAGGACACCCAACCCCCCTCAAAAAATGCTAAAATTTGTCCTCCAACATGTACTTAAGGGACTTTTGAATGAGGGGGGGGGGGGGAGTAGTTACCAATGCGTTATGTCCATGGGATAGTTATCCTAGGGGTGTATTTGGCCTTTGGGGACAGTTCTATGAAAAAGCTGTCCACAGGTACATGTAGTTGTCTAAGAGCTGGTAAGTTTCAGATCGGGGCTTGAGATGGTGGGGGGGGGGGGGGGGGGGGTTACAGTCTAGGGGGTAGTTGTCGTAGAATCGATTGTATATTTAAAATTTAAATTGAAGACATTGTACAAGCATAATTATGCATCTTGAATCATTTCTGATGTGTGTGATGGTCCTTATAAGCTAATGTTCGGTATGTGTAGATCAGTTTGTGTGAAGTTGTGCTACGGTATATTACAATAATCTAATAAAATTGGCATTAGAAGCTTAAAGGAAAGCTGATGAAGAAAACTAATTGTAAACAAAATGGATATATTGCACATTTACATAAAAGTTTTCATCACTCTTCTAATAAAGAAGAGTAGAGTTCACTCTTTGTGATCTGTGTTTTCTTTCATTTTGTGTTAGGAACCAAAGCAGAACTAGCAATGATGTACAGCGGTAGTTGTATAGCTCTTCACCGTCGAACGGGTATTACGAAGGTATGTGTAAATACTGTGATAATATAGCCATGTCTTAGCTCTGGGTGGTGTTCTGACTTTGTTTTATTTTTTAATAATTTTTTTGATGGTTTGAATTGGCGTAACAAATTTTAAAATTGTAACTTTTCATAGGTGTGTGTGCAGGTAGGCTTGGTCATCTATCGGTAGTCATTTATCAATGATGTGCTTAAAGTTTAGAACTGCTATGACAAGTAAAATAAAGATGAAATGATTTTCAGAATATAACCTTTTTCTTTATAGACATCTTGTTTAAGGAAGTAAGCATTGTTGTCATGGTTGTCATGTTTTTCATGGTGCATTTCAATGTCTGACCTCTGCAGAGGCTTTGGGAAGTTTGTTTTTCAGTTTTTGGTTGAACTTTTCCTTTAAATACAGAGGATGCGAAACTTCCTGTCTGCTATCAATAGGAAGTGACAAGACTCATTTTCCCCACCCGTTGAAAATGTTAAAGACTTATTGAAATCACTTCACTGCTGGACTGAGTAATATGAGCTTTTCTGGTTACTTATCAAGGGGAATTAAGGCCTGCAAGATGGCAGACACATTTCATGTAGTCTATTTTTATATATTCTTCATGGCTGTTATTGCAGTTGTCAAAAGTGATTGTTTGTGTAATGATTACCCTGATGTCTCTACAGAAGCATACATATTTGAAACCCCGACTCTACCACAAGAAGCCTGCTGTATGCCAACTGTCGGGAATGGATATTTGGCCACCACTGTGTATAGTAAAGTCATTCATGTGAATAGTATCTACAATGGTAGATATGGAGACAGCCACCGTGCCAAGATTCCATCCACAGCTGATATCCATATAGACAGCAAGGACAAGAAATTCAACAAAGAATCCTTCCTATTGAATGTAATTAATGGGACATTTTACCATCAAATCACCATGGAGACTAGTAACATAGAGCATAGAATATATGCTCATCAAAATTGGACTCGTCTCCTTGTCAATGAAATTTTGATCTCAAGAAAACCAGGAACTTCTGACGAAATCACTCTCTCACTGACGCACAAGTTTAACCCAAAGAGTGAGGATGTCAGATTAAAGGTGACAGCCCCCAAAACAAAGGGCGATCCATGGTTTTCAAGTGGTGGTACCACTACTTCTGAAACACCAACAAGTGCAACTTCACCACTATATATGTATTGGGATGATGTACCAAGAAGCCTTACATTAGCATCAGGTGTTGATTCCCAAGTCTGGACATTTCTCTCTGCAGTCTCTGAAAGCAAATCTGAAGCATGGCAGTCACTGAGAGCCGGATGGGATGAGAGAGATGCAGGGATGCTCTTTCATACCCATGAGGATGCCTGGCAACGCAAGTGGATGGATGGCAAGATTGATCTAGATGGAACTAACCTCAAACTGGCAAAAGCTATCTATGGCAGTATGTACTATATAACAAGCTCTCTGCCTCCTCAAGGAGGTGATGTTCACTTTCCATTCCATTTTTATGGTATCAATCCTGGAGATTTGGCTCATGGGGGAAGTGGTCCTGACAGTTACCAAGGGCACATTTTCTGGGATCAGGAGACTTGGATGTTCCCGCCAATTCTGATGTTCCATCCAGATCTTGCGCTAGAAATGTTGAAGTCTAGATCTTATCATCTGCAGGCAGCCAGGGATAATGCTGCCAAGAATGGATACAGAGGTGCGCAGTATCCCTGGGAGATGGCATTTACTGGTGTTGAGGTCTGCCCCGCGGCACCGTATCCTACCAATGAACTCCACATCAGTGGAGACATTGCATTTGCTGTGCAGCAGTATCTGTGGGCAGCCAATGATACAACATTCCTTGAGAGTAACGATGGATTTGAGACAATTAAAAGTATTGCAGAATTCTGGGAGAGCAAGGTGGAGTACAACCAAACCTTGAAGGCATACACAATCAACAACATCATGCCTCCTGATGAATATCATCAAAGCGTTAATAACTCAGTCTACACTAACACCATAGCCCAAATAAGCCTCAGACTTCCGGCATATGCTGCTTCATTGATCAACAAGTCAGTTCCTAAAAAATGGGCAGAAATAGCAGATGAGATGGTCATTCCATTCGATCATAGACTGCAGTATCATCCAGAGTTTGAAGGCTACATTCCTGGAACCTTTGTCAAACAAGCAGATGCCATCCTTTTAGGATACCCTTTGATGGTCAACATGACAGCCGACACCAGACGCAATGATCTTGAGATCTATGAGACCTTTGAGGGAGTCAATGTAACTGATCCTGATGGTCCTGCAATGACATGGGGAATGTTTGCTATTGGCTGGTTTGAACTGAAAAACCTTACCAAAGCTGAGAAACACTTTGCTCGCAGCTATGCCAACATCCAACAACCATTTCAAGTCTGGACGGAAACGGCCACAGGGGCAGGTGCTGTTAACTTTGTAACTGGCATGGGAGGATTCCTCCAGGCTGTTGTGTTTGGTTATGGTGGAATGCGGCTCCAAAGAAACAGCCTCCGTGTCGACATTACACTTCCGCCAGACACACATACCATTACATTTAGAGGTCTTGACTACTTAGGAAATTCCCTGTGTATCTCGGGGAAAAATGACTCTGTAGATGTTGTTATTCTAGATAAACCTAATCCTCACTTCCAAGCTGATTTACAACTTGTTCAAGGGTCGCATGTTTATCCTTTACATCTCAAAACAACAGTTACTGTACCTCGTTTGGATTTCAGCATAGAACCAACCTCTCCACAATGATTTGTAAAATGAGTACTTTTTTCCCTAGAAAAAGGGAGGGGGTTGTGGTTTCCTGTCAGATGTATAATGTTCTTTGAGTCTAGTCATTATCTGTATGCTGTGTACAATATTATGAAATATAATAGATTGAAAGAATTTCTTATGTAGGAAAATGTCTACACTATTTATTTCAAAATATTGTGAAAATGTCAGCTCCCATTGATATTTGATGTAAGTTCTATATTTTACTTACAAATTGTGTTTTTCATTCTAACATTCATGTACATATACACTGTATTTCACTGAATAGTGTACAACTAAATTGCATTTTAATACCATTTTATTACTCAACTTTATTTTCTTTTTCTCCATTTTCTTATCTCTCTATTTGCAGTACTTTGAGTTGAGTGACCTGGAAGAATTCACAGAGGAATGGTTGAAAAAAAAATTAGGATTTTTTAATTAGATTGTATAAGACATTCCATTTCATTAATTTTTTTGAACCGTATTTGTTTATCCATATCTATTTAACCGAGTTACATATTAGTTAAGAATACACTATTATAATACAAATATATTGTGAAATATTTTGAAAGGAAAATTTGTTAGGGTGTATACAAGGAAGAAAGAGCTTACTTTTCTTGCTCTGAGAAATCTTTTTTTTTCTTCTTCTTTTTGTTAAATGTTAGCAGATCAAATCAATGCATAAATCTTTATACTGTCATTGAATTCATCAATTTCACAGAATATTTCATTCTATTAATTGATAGAAAGGAGTGATGGATTGCTTAACTATGGTAAACATAATGAAATTATTGGGTAGAAAAAATAAAAATCCTATTTTTGTGTTTTGCTCACATTTCTCATAAGAGGGATTCAAAGGTCCGTACATATATCAAAGACAGCAATATTCATGTTTTTAGTTCAGGCCATTAGCTTGCAGTTCCTGTGTTTGATTAGTAACTGTCGAATACTGCTGTATAATCCATTTGATATTATAGTATTAATGACTGCTTTGAGAGAAATAGTTGTTTTTATACGCTCAAGGGAAGGTTAGAATTGTGCTATTGCCCTCGGCACGCCTCGCCGAGGGCAATAGCCCAATCGTAACCTTCCCGAGAGCGTATAAAAACAACTATTTCTCGAATATTAAAGCAGTCATTAATACTTTTATATGCCAAAAAAAAAGTCGACTTATGACACCACCTTGGCCTTTCTCTAGTTTATCTGCACAGTTTTTTTTTTTTATGAGTGTATCTTTGAGAGCACAGACTAGATCTAGATTCTAGTCTAAGCAAGATATTTTTACAATTTTGGGGGTGTATGAAAATACCGACCAATTCTTCGCACACGTACGGTATCCTCGATCGCTCAAACCATTTTTTAACATGTATACCTATGGGTGTTTCTTCAAGACTGAACTATTTTCCCAGTAACCATGGTAACTGGGATTTTAGAACTATTACATGGGCTTGAAATTTTACCGGGAATTTTACAGGAATAGTTAAAGTTTATGAATGCAATTTCGACCAATCAGATGCCTGGATTTCTTAAGTGAGGTATAAAAGGTTCTTTATAATCAGGAATATCAACTTGATTTTCCTAACTGAACAGCCCAATCATTCCATGGTCAGGACACATAATGTGAGCATGGAGGTAATGTACATCCTCCTCAAATTTCTGTGTGTATATCATGGAAACTTGCTGAAAAGTACATGGTTATGATAATGTTTTGTATCTTGCAGACATGTCATTATACATATGTAGTCAAGAAAGATTATTTTAATGTAACTGGGCATGTAACAAATATTTATTCATCACTTATGCATGTATAAGAGATTACTGTATATAAGATACGTAGGAGAACATTGAGAGACTAGTACATCATGAAGAGACAAGAAGAGACAAGTATGTTGTGTGTTCAAATTGGACACACCTTTTCATTCTTCATTCTTATATCCTATTTTCATTTCTTATCTATTTGTTGAATAAACATGTATATCTTATATATTTGTTTTATTCTATTTTTATATTTTGGATGATTGATCATGTTATCTCGTGGAATGATGTCTACAATTTTTCAGAAGAACCAATTTTAAACCAAAATGTATACAAAAACATGTATATATTTTGCTCTGCAAAATTTCAAATTAGTACTTGCCAAAACTAGTAGTTTTCAAATTAGAAATTGCCAAATTACACTCTAAATGTTATAGATGACCTCTAAATATGAAAGATAAAACTAACTTTTGACTTGCCAAGGAACTTGTACATGTAGACACATGCATTAGTAGGGAAGGCAACTTTGAATTAACTTTTCTTCTGCTCTTTAACCCTTAAATACACAAATGTCTCATAGCTTTTTTTGTGATTTTATGTGTGCAAATGATAGCAAAGTCAGTATACTTATTTTTTAAAATTTTTATTATTAGTTCCCTTTTTACCTTTATTTTACTTTTGTGTTTTACCTTTATTTCTGTTCTCTATTCTCTGCTTGCAGAGGACATCACATTTTTATTCAAACTGAATTTAGGCTCATTTGTCTATCTACACTCTTCTCTGTAAGCATAGACTCTACTTGTGTGTTCAGAGTGACAAATAAGTGACAACTATGTATTAAATTTAAAATCTTTATAAGTATGACAATTTTTGAAATGACAATCACCATGGGCCATACCGCTTAGCCTATGTAAACCTATACATGTGCTACATTTTAGCTAAAAATCTATTAATTTAAGTTTTGAACACTTTTCACTGCTAAATCTATATAACTATAATCTCATTTTCTGATCTCTATACTGTACGTCCTTACTGTTGCATAGAAGGAATCAGGTTAATAAAATTATTCTTCATAAGTCTTCCACAACTTTCATCTTTCTACGTCAGATCATGAATGACTTTTCAATTTTGTACACAGCGAGCTTGTAAATAGAAATATGAAATCTTGAAGTACATGTTTGAGTTGGGTAAGAATTCTGGAGTGTAACAGTTTGTGTTGCATTTTGACTTTATTTGAGTTAAACAAGATACTTTATTGAGGTTTTTCAATTATTCGGCTGGATTCTCACATTTTGAAACATATTTCGATCAGCAATTATAGTAATATTAACTAGGCCTATATAGGTTTAAGGTACACGTATATGAGTATTAAAAGTTTACTTATTCTAACGTCATATAAAGTCACATATACTAGTTTTTGGAGCTCAATAATTTTAACAGGATTAGTGAATGATAGGGCAAGATGTAACTCTGTTAATGCAGTATCAATTTATGATCGTTACACTTAATAATTGTTATTGTGTATGTGATATATATATTTTGATATTTCATGAGCTGTGTTTTGAAAAAGTTTTTTTAATGATCATGATATTTAAAGGTGATGAAAATGGATAAAAAGGAGACTGAATGTGATTAGAAAACTTTACCCTTACATTTTTGGGCATCTCTACCATTGTTGATGTATACATGTACATGTGTCACTTTATTGTACGTCCGAATCATTTTTAAAGTCATTTCCTCGAATTTATGTATGAGGTCTATGAATAATATCCTTTGATGAAATAACAAAGTATTTTCTCCCAAACTCTCAAAATGCAGTATGCATGTAGTAACCGATGACTGGAGAAAAGATTTCAGGTTCTTATTGGTCGTAGAGCATTATTTTTACCTCATTTGGAAAGAGACAAAAGTGCTCATAAGATGATGCATAAGATGTGTGCTATAGTCTGCTGTTTAACATGACATATAAGGCTTGTTTTCCATATTCTTAAAGATATAAATAACTTGAATATGCTTGACATGTGATGAGTAACAAATAATGTGCAAATCCATCAAGTCATGATTTTTGTTCAGAAATTGATAATAATTGATATTTTTATAGCGCTCATAATTACCCACTGTGCACCATCAAGTCATGATTTCGTTCAATAATAATGATGATAATAATAAATCAAAATAATAATTATTATTATTTTTGATATTTTATTGCACGCATATCCACCATGCAAGGTGCTCCAATAATACCCCGGCAATGCTAGGCTACCGATTTCGGTGCTCACAGCATTCAAGGAATTCCTTAACACCTCGGTGGAGAGTCGCAAATGCAGCTTAATATCTTACAGTAGGCATTAGTGCGGGACTTGAACCACAAACCATATGATCTTCAGTCTGAAGATGTATCCACCAGACCACGGCACCTCTATCAGAATGATGATTGATACATATGCCTAGAGTCATGCGTTATTTAGATCGAAATTATATTCATTTTAGTCTCTTCTCAACATTTTATATACCGGTATTCTGTGCCATAGGTATAAACATAACTTTAACAAATACTAGCAAACTGTTTTAATAACCTTAATCAAACTGAGGTTGTGATTGTACATGAATGCGAAGAAACTATCATTTGAGAGAGTATCCTGTAATAAGTTAAATTTGTGCAATGCCTTGTTTATTTAACACAAAAATTGTACACTATGATTTACAGTAATAAAGTTTATTTCAAGAAATGCACTATAATAATTCTTTTTCATTTTTCTTTTCTTCTTGTCCATGGTTTGTCTATATTTGTTTTTATTATATCAAGTATTGTTAAGGTCACATGATCTCAACCAGTTGAGAGCCAGTAGGGTCACAAAAAGTGACCAGTAGCACTGTTAGCACAGGCTGAAAAGGCCAGTCGACAAAGAAGAAATATAATATGTAAAGCATTTTACATAAATATTGCAAGCACATAGAACGTAATAAATGTACGTAAGATATATACACAACAAGATAAATGCACAGTTACACTACATCAAGTTGAGGTTCTGCAAATTCTGAAATTCGATTTAGGCCTACTGCAATTAAAGTCTAAATGGTAAGGTCAAACTTTCCCCTTTAAAGTTGCTCCTAATACTGCATGGTTATATGTTTCAGCCATCATGAAGAAGCTTTCGAAAATGTAATTTTGATTTGTGATTATGATGGGAGTGCAAAATATACACCACAGGCTGTTCCGGCGGTGCTGACAAAGTCGAAACTTTATTTTTTCATAAAATTTTGCTTAAAATGGTATAAAGTAATTTTTAAAAGTTTGATGTTGCTAAACATGACACTTGATTTAATACGAGTCTGAAAGTGGAGGGGTAGGGGCAAATATCTGAATGACGGGGTATTTCTTTTAACCATGCATGGATTATTATTTATATTCATGCAAATCATGCAGTGGCAGAGGGAGGGATTATTTCTCCTGCTCTGCTTATGTTGCTCATTTGGGTTGTGTCTAAAGATCCCGTGTCTTTGAAGGTATATTAATTGACTTGCAGATTAAAATGTCAAGAGAAAGGGATTCCACTGAGCCCCGAATGGTTCTTTGAAAAGACACTAAACATGATAGGCATACCTTTTGCATCTCATAATATTGGAAATGGAATGATCGACTGTGGTACGTGTCCCTTCATGATCTTGAGGAGTTGTTATAATCAAGCTTAGGTATATTATATGCGACTCATAATCATTATGTTCATGTATGGACTCTTTTTAGAAGAAGAGTCGGAGTGCCTATAAATATGGCCACAAATCGACGACTTTGGAGCGGTTTGGAAATTATCTTTTTCAATAAACAAAGGGTAATTTTCGGTAAAATTTGCAATATTGATAATAATAAACTTCTACCCAATAGAGAGCTATTAAAGTACCCCTAAATTGCTGCCCATTTATGTGCACTAGTGTCTCCTCCCATTTTGGAATCTAGTAAGTTTGTCCATGTCTTCAAATTTTATATAAATCCCATTTCACAACCTTTCAAAGAAATTCTAGGGGTAGCTAGGATAATCATTCTTATATGGTTGGTGAGATTTTTTCGAAGGTCAAAAGCATGCATGCATGCACTCAGAATTAATACAAATTTATAGAGGTCTCCTCAGCTTTTCGATTTAATATCATATTATATTAGTAGTAGGGTTTTACGGAAGCACGTTCCAATGAAATGTCTTGTTTATCTAAGGTCTTTGGCAGTATGAGACGGTGAATTGCCGATTGCTCTACGACCAGTTCGTCTACTATCCACATGGTCTAATAATCATTTCGACTACTTATCATTTGGTCTAATGACCATTTAAGCTAAGTTACATATGGTCTATTGTTCAGTTAGTCTAATAACCAGTTAGTCTAATTTCCAGTTTGTCTAACGTCCGTTTCGTCTACACTATCCATAAGGTCTAATAATTTGTGATGATTATTATCCGCATTTCTGATCAAAATGGTTATTAGGGGGGGGGGGGGGGCACTCGTTTTTATGTTTGGCTATTCTTTGTTTTTATTATTCTTTCTTTTCCTCTTTCTATTTACAACATAACATCTTTGCTTATCATGATTATGTTATTTTCCTTCTATATCTTCTTCACTTTATACCTTTCAGGCTTATATTCTTTGTTTTTATCATTCCATCTACTTCTCTTTCTATTTTCCGTATATGTTACGATATGCTTTTATCTGAACCTAATAGACTACTACATTCGGACGTTTATTGCCGAGTTCAGCCTAAATTTTCAGGACATTTATATTATTATTGATCAATATTTGAAAATGACGCTCGATTATATTGAGTATTTAGTAAACACATATTTCATACCGTTTTGTAACTTGAATGTATAGCCACGTTATTTCATACTTTCTTTAATAACCCGAATATTATACCAAACGACTTTAATGAAGTATAACCGATATTGCGCGCGCATATTATAGGTAGCGCGAAAACATAAAATAAAATATCGACGACAACGGATCGAGCATTCGAGTTTCTGTGACAATCCTCCTACTGTTTTATCACCAATTTTATTAGTGAAGCAACGAACCTTATACTTTGAGCCAGATTACAGTTTCAGAAATAACCATGCTTGGTGTGGAAACAGCCTCCACAATGCGGGTGAGTATGACTTTAAAAAAAAATGCAATGACAAAATTTCCGCAGCTTGTCACTGTGTCAGTTGAAGCGATAGCTGGGAGGTGTTGTTTGCCGTACCTTCCCCGTCCACAACATGACAATGAATGATTATTACTGAGTGGTATTGTACTTGGTTCGGTAGGCCTCTAGCTCTAAATCTAATCCCTTTGGCAGCTCACTCAGCTCAGGAAGCTATACTGCCATTACTGGGATGGTAGGTGAGGCAAAATGATGTCCACTACTCTGTACTCAATCTCTAGACTCTGCATCTAGATATTCTACATCTAATTTTAACTAGACCCTGTCCCTAGGCCTATTCAATTAATTGTTAAAATAATGGTCATGAAAGACATGATAAAAGTTGTTATGTTTCTTACCTGTTTCATGTCAATTTTCTTTTTTGTTGTTGAGTATTTTCCCTAAAAACTTATTATAGACTCTACACTTTCCCACAGGATTCACGGCAAACTGCTGCAATTAAAATACAATTGCATACCGTATCGTACCGACGGTGGTGTATGACTAGTATGAATGAGCTCGCATGTGTTAAGTTAGCGACAGTAATTTGTAAGCAATTCATCAATACTGACTGTTGGTCATGTCGATGTGTATTTCTAATGAAACTTTGGTCTAAGACTAAGAGACTAAGTGTCAAAGTATTGTTGTGTTGAAAGGAAATTTAAAGTTTTGAACTAGACTACATGTAGATCTAGATCTAGATCTAGGTCTAGATTGAAGATTCTAAGTTGAAATTAAATTCAAGTAGAGTCTACAGCCTACCATATATTTGACTTTCAAAATGTTTAAAGTGTAATCTATTTATCACAGCAATGAGTAACCAGTATGTCATGGCTCTCCTTTAATTATGAAATCTTGAACATTTTTCAAATTTTTCAAATTTTCCTCTCCAACATCTGATTGTAGGCAACGGACCCGCTGATGAATTCCGACCTGTTTGATGCAGACGATGATGAAAGTGATGAGGAGGTATTCAGGAGCATAAAATCCAAACAGAAGAGACCGACTAAATCTCAGCGGCTTATCCTGAGTGATGATGAAGATGAAGAGAGATCCCCAAGTCTTTTAGATCAAGGTAGACTATATAGACCCTAGAATCATACTCTAGATCCTGGCCTCGTTACCTTTGCAAATGAAAAACTATATCTGGATCTAGATATACATGAGTGTATTTACAGTCTAGACCTGACTTTAACCCAGAGAGCTATTTCTTTTGTATTTGTTTTTATTCAGTTTTTTGTTATGTTTTTATTATTTTTGTTAGGTCAAGTCTGTTAAATGATCTATCGTGATTTGTAGCTTTAGATTAGAATGTTTTTCCTTAGTCAAAGTAGTTTTTGAAAGAAATCAATTTCTGGGTGAGACTGCAGTGAAGTAGATGGAAATCATGGAATGTATACTGAGTTAATTAAATTAAATGTCTTTGTAAACAGTTTAAATTGTTATTTAAAATTGCAGCAAAAGCCTAGATACAAGATTACAAATGAGTTGAAGATGTTTTCTCCTGCTTAGATAGAATGATAGCGATATATGATCAGACTAGACTGCACATAAATGAAAAATTGTACCTGCATTGAATGTGCAATATAAATTAAAGTTTCTTTATGATCTTAAAATTTCCATTGTATTTTTTCGTAGATTGGTGAAAAAGTGATTTGTTTGTGTATTTCACTTTATTATGATGCATTTTATGGCCATGCTGATTAGCTTCCCAAATTACAGTTAAATCCCATTTTCTCCTGATTTACATGACAGACTTATCACCCAAACTATTTGTGTTGTCTTATTTATGCAGGAAAGTCTCAGTCTGACGGTGAAGAAGGTGATAAAGATCATGGAAGAAACAAGCAAGAAATAATGAATGATGATGATGACGGCAGTAACGATGACAGTGATAATGACAAACCTAAACAAAGAAAGAATATTCAGAGGTCTATAGGAAGTAGTGATGATAGTGATGATGGCCTGAGCAATGACCACAGTAAGCCCAAAGAAAGGAAGAAGATTTGTAAACCTGTAGAAAGCAGTGATGATAGTGACGATGACCTGAGCAATGGTGACGATGACGATAAGCCCAAAGAAAGAAAGAAGATTCATAAGCCTGTAGAAAGTAGTGATGATGACCTGAGCAATGGTGACGATGACGATAAGCCCAAAGAAAGAAAGAAGATTCGTAAGCCTGTAGAAAGTAGTGATGATAGTGACGATGACCTGAGCAATGGTGACGATGACGATAAGCCCAAAGAAAGAAAGAAGATTCGTAAGCCTGTAGAAAGTGGTGATGATAGTGATGATGACAGCAGTAACGATGACAGTGATAATGACAAACCTAAAGAAAAGAAAAGCAGAAGGCCTGTAAGAAGCAGTGATGATAGTGATGAAGATGATAGTAGTGATGAGGAAGAAATAGCATTTCAGTTGACACCACCACCACAAGATCCTGAAGCAGATGGAGATAAGAGGGTGAGCTTCTTATTTATATGACCTTTAACCTATGACATTTAATATTTGTCAATTGTCCTCTCAATCTGTTGTCAAATCCTTTGGTAACTGGCATATTACATAAATGGCATATTAGTTGACAAATTGTGTTTCTTGATCTGAAGTGTTGCTAGAGTAATATTTGATAATTATGTCAATCAGATTGAAAGACATATTTTAATGCACTTTGAACTATTGATAGATCATCTTTTTCGATAGATGTCTAACTTTGACATAATCTGTATTATATACCTCACTTAAGAAATCCAGCCATCTGATTGGTCGAATTGCATTCATAAACTTCAACTGTTCCTGTAAAATTCTCGGTAACCATGCATAAACATTTCAATATTTTTAATAACCATGGTTACTCCATGGTTACCCCATAGGTTTACATGTTAAAAAATGGTTTGAATATATTTATAGCATATAGACAGGAAATTGTGATCCCGTCTTCGACAAAAATGAAAAATATTTTTTATTTTTTAGTCTATTTTTTTTCGGCATATAAAAGTATTAATGACTGCTTTAATATTCGAGAAATAGTTGTTTTCATACGCTCTCGGGAAGGTTACAATTGGGCTATTCCCCTCGGCAAGCCTCGGGGAATAGCACAATTCTAACCTTCCCTTGAGCGTAATAAAACAACTATTTCTCTCAAAGCAGTCATTAATACTATATTATATACCTCACTTAAGAAATCCAGCCATCTGATTGGTCGAATTGCATTCATAAACTTCAACTGTTCCTGTAAAATTCTCGGTAACCATGCATAAACATTTCAATATTTTTAATAACCATGGTTACTCCATGGTTACCCCATAGGTTTACATGTTAAAAAATGGTTTGAATATATTTATAGCATATAGACAGGAAATTGTGATCCCGTCTTCGACAAAAATGAAAAATATTTTTTATTTTTTATTTTTTAGTCTATTTTTTTTCGGCATATAAAAGTATTAATGACTGCTTTAATATTCGAGAAATAGTTGTTTTCATACGCTCTCGGGAAGGTTACAATTGGGCTATTCCCCTCGGCAAGCCTCGGGGAATAGCACAATTCTAACCTTCCCTTGAGCGTAATAAAACAACTATTTCTCTCAAAGCAGTCATTAATACTATACTGTTTCCTCGTTTCAACTCTCAAAATACATAATATGAACATTTAAGCTTTGCATACTTGTAGCAGTATACTGAATGAAGGTGTTTGTATTTTTCATGTTTGATTACAGTCCATGAGAAGGAAAAGAATCAATAAGGATGAACTTCAGCAAATACACAGTGAAACTCAACGAATTGTCAGAGGTAATTTATTTTACATTTCATTGAATTTGACTTTTGAATTTTCTTATGATTTCAAGTGAAAAGTGCATTTCTCAAGAGAGCTTAAAACTTTTCCTAAATGTGTTTTGACCTACTGTCATCCCCCCCCCCCAAAAAAAAAAGCATGCACAAGATTGGAGGTGAGACTGGCAGGCACTAGTTACCAGTACAAGCGCCACATTAGTGACATTTCCACTATACTTTTAATTCAGCACAGAGTGAAAAATAAAGACGTGTAATTGTAGGAAATACGCATTTACATTTATAACTCTTAAGTTCATGCAATAAACATTTCTATGCCAGGCCCAGATATAAACTAACTTAAACCCCTCAAAAATCTTTTCATGTTGAAATACTTTTGGTTTCTGATTTCCATCAATGAGAAAGAGTAAGAATTTCATTTGAAAACAACATTTAATGGTTTTTCTTTTATAAATGTAATGCTTCCTGGGAGAAATTTTCAATAGTTTAAACACACTTGTGGCTTACACCCAGTAAATAAGATCGATTGATCGATCTGTAATTATTTTTTTTCAATTACAGATCGATCAATCAATCTTATTTACTGGGTGTAAGCCACAAATATGTTTAAACTATTGATGGTTTTTCTTATATGTTTGAAATTGTAAATTCATGATGACATGAATTAATGAACTATTTGCTGGTATTCATCTATAGGCAGCCCTTTTATTTGTCATCTGAACTGTTTCCCATGTACATGTATAACAGCTTAAGCAATAAAGTATTGGATTTACTGATCTTTATACAGAGTCTACAATTCGCATTCCCTACCACCGCCCTACACCTCTGAGCTTAGATGAATTATTCAGCAAGAAGCCTTCTCTCACTACATTAAGACCTATGGGAGGTAGAGTCCCAAGGTATGTATTAATCTCGTGGGGGGGGGGGGGGGGGAGGGGGGGTTCAGTGTGTCTCCTTTTAGTGACCTTTTTGTATTAGGAATTACTGAGTAAAAAAAAAAAAGCAAAATTTACAGATTTGTATGTGTGGGAGTTGGAGGGGGGGGGGGGGGGGGGGGTGTTCATATGTGTGCTGCTGTACCTTTTGCTTTTTACGTATAGTCTTAATTGAAAATATGTATTACCTTGTAAGTCTTTAATTTGGCTATCCAGAGATTTAAAATTTACTATTTTTTGTAAAAAATAGGTTTTGTTGCCCTCCAAGTTTTCTTTCATATTGGAAATATTCTTTTTCGCTTTGTCTTTCTAAGGTACGGTATATAAGAGTGAAAGATTGCATGGAGCCAATCTGAGCCTGTGAGGGGCTGATTATTTACTTGTGCAAAATCTTGTTTTACTGCTGAATACTGATAGTTTTTTTGTTTCTTTTGTGGTTAATAAAGATGAATTCTATCATTCCTGGGGTTCTCTTTCTGATTTATTATAGTATACAATACATGTGCATGTAGTTGAAGTTCGATATGATATAATGTGCCTAAACTTGAATTAAGAGAAAATTAAATCAAGAATCGGTCATATTGCATTTACAATCTGTAGATGGGAATATGTGATTAGGCGTACAATATCTTAGAAGTGCACATTGTACTTCAATAATATATACCGGTACTGAGTTAATTAACTTCATTGCCTTCTTTTTAACAGAATTCATGGGAAAGAGTTGCTAAACACCTCAACAGAGCAAGAAAAAGGACAAGAGAGTCGCAAGGAAGAAACTGATGAACTGCCTGATCTCCTATCATCACAAGTGCAAGATGGTCCTGGAAACAAAGTCTCTTGTGAAGAGAATTCAGAGTGCTCTTCTGAGAACGTCCAGGCAGAAGACAAACCAAGTGAAACAGCGACAGACAATGTTACAATGGTGAATGAGGCAGTAGCGGCTAATGATACATTGCTACAGGATGCACCCAAGGAAAGTAGTCGTCATAGTCCAGTAACTGATGGCAAATCAGCACAATCTCCAACATCATCATCGCAGTCAAATCATAAGGAGCTTTCTCTGCAAAGACCACCACATGACTCTCCCAAGGAATCCTCACCTAGGCCTTCCCAGCAGCCACTGCAAGAAGACCAGGCTCCGATATTCAAGACTCCCCCTCCTACTACCTCTACACAGCCTGATCCGCAGTCCTCACAGGCAAGGCGCATGAAACGTCTGCAGGACTCTCTCATCAGATTAAAAGGGGTGCAACCCAAGCTCAGTGGTGGACCTAAGATTACCATTGATTTAGAGGAAGGAGGGGAGCCTTCAGCAGAAGAGAAGGGGGTTGTCAAGTTGAAGAATAGATTTGTGCAGCACACCAAACACATCAAGGTGACACATCAGAAAGACGTTCAAGTCAAGTAAGTATATTTCTCAACATATCATTTTCAACACGAAAATCATCTCTGTGATGCAATTTTTGTTCAAATTGATGAAAGCTTAGTCTTATCATGCCACTTATCAGCACAATGCGCTTATTAACTAGGTAAGATTAAAAGGATTTAAAAATGAAAGTACTAAAAAGAAACAAGCATATTGGAGCTTCTTAAAGTGATTTGGGTAAACAAACAAAAAAGTGGTTTTATTTGTATTTATATCATTTCCAATAAACAACTTCATATGTTCATTTGTAGAGATTACATTTGTCAGATCTTTGTATCATTGTAATCATGTCATTCTCTTTTCAAGAAAGAAATCACTTTTTGCACATGTTTTGTTGTATAATATTTTCTTTTTGCGTTATGGTTTTCATGTTTTAGGATTATATTCTTTCTTTTCTCCATTCAGTATTGTGACCAAAGAGAAAGGAGAAGACGGGAAAGAAGATTTGAAACATCACACCTTTACTGTAGGATTGGATAAACAACCAGAGCAAATAGATCCTTCATTAAATGTCCCAGGTATGTCATTTATCAAAACATTCTAGGAAGGCCAGAAATGCCATTCCTCACCAAGTTGCCATGGATTTATAGAGAAACTATGTTTAAACAATAATATTGAATAGTTGTAAGCAGTTCCACTATGCAAGGTACTCTAATTTTACCCCTTCTCTAGGCTAGGCTTCCGATTTCGGTGTTCATAACTTCCAGGAATTTCTTCCTGTCAGGTACCCAATACTCATGTAACACCTAGAATGGCAATTGTAGATGAATATCTTGTCAATGAAGTATCTTTAATATCTCCTGAAATACTGGTATTTAATCAAATAGTTCTAAGATTTAGTTCTTACTAACATGTGATGGAAGAGAATTTCTGCATATTGTTGTATAATGTAAAACCTACAACCACCATATGAAGTTAGACAAGAGTTGCATCTTAAAAGCGTCATTCCCTTTATTATGATGCTTTAAACTTCTTTGTAGTAATTGAAAAAATGAAGGAAAAAAAGAAAAAAGAACACAACAACGCTGTGGCAATGATGTATTAAATTGTAGCATGTGTTCCTCACATTTCTATATCTCATAACACATAGATAAGGGAGTTTGGGACTGTTATGAGTTTCATAAGTTTCTCATCCCCACTTTCCATTTATTGACACACACCCCCAAAAAATTGCTAAGGTTTTCCATGTCATATAAATGTTAACAGGCCTTAAGAATAGACTTGTTGAAAACTGCTCTTTTGCAGGTGCTAAGCTATGTCACCTGAAGCAGAACTTACAGGCCACCATGAGGGTGAAGAGAGAGCAAGAGAGACTCAAGAGACGGGAGGCCTATAAGCTGGATAATGAAGAAGGTTTTGGAGGAGAAGAGGATGAGGATGAGGCAGAGTTGACTGATGGAAGTGAGACGGAGGGAGAGGAGGAGCGAGGGATGATAGGCCGTGAAGATGAAGATGCAGACTATGAGGTAAGGATGTGTTCAAGGTTTTACTCTGAATATTGAAATCTTGTTTTGACATGATGCAGTAAAAAAAAAAAAGTACAACAGTGTAGCAGAATTAAATTAAATCAACATAGTGCACCTCTTATTTCTCGTTTGCATAGATTTAGTGATCTCATATTTCAAACATAACGCTCTTATTATTGGCCCAATTTATTACTGACTTTTGCCATTCTGTTTGTCTTATTTTTCTGTTTTCATACAAATTAACTTATTACATAGGTTGAGTGGCTCATTTGATAAAACAAGACCTTTTGTTCTGGCAATATGATGAAGATGGTGAAGGCCATCCTGTGCTACTTTACAAAACACTTGCTTGCTTCTACATATAGTTGTCTGCTGTTCCATGCATTCTTTATTTCTTTCTTTGTCCCAGCCTGGCAATGAGTTCCTTGATGATGAGGCCGAAAGCGATGACGACGACGATGGCAATGAGATGGGAGATGAAATGGACGATGAAGAAGAAGAAGAAGAGAGTACTGTCATCAAGAAGCTCAAAAAAAAGTCGCGATCACTTGAGAAGGAGACTACTTTGATCGATAGTGATGAGGAGATTACTCCAAGCCGGAGGAAAGGAAGCAAGAGGAGAGCCACGGTGGTCGATGATGTCGAAGATGGTGGTGATGAGGAGAAAGGAATATCTCTTCGTCTGGACTCGACAGGAACTGAGGATACTGATACTGAAATTAGTGATGTCTTGCAAGGTAGGATGTTTTTGTGTGTAATGTGTCCAAAAAAACTTTACTGTTTAATATCCGTCCGTGGATCAGTACAATGTTTTATGATTAGGGTTATGGTTAGGGTAAGGTTACTTGTGTGGTCGGATTGTCTGCAGCTATTCCTCAAAAAAGAAATATGAAGCCATGAAAAGTTCAATCTTAAAGCTATTAAAATAGGTGGTTATTAAGGAGTCAGTTTACAGAAAGAAGTCAACAGTATGTTTAATTAATCATTGCCTTCCCTCTCTCTCCTTCAGATTCTAGTCGATTTAATTCAGTGCGTACACCCCGGACTCCTTCAGCGTTGGATCAGTGTAGTAAGACTATGGAGATGTATGATAGCGCTACAAACTCGACTGTCAGTGACTTTCAGGTCCCTATAAGCAGAGTAGACTCCAGTAGTAAGAAAGTTGCATGGAGTGCCAGCAAAGATACAGGTATACAATCTACAAGTGATCCTTAACTCTCTATATGCCATACAAAATAATCTCCATGTGCCACATTGTATTTTTCCACTATATATAGAAAATTCAGCTTTTAAACTGAATTAAAGTACATCAAAAAATGATAAATGAGATAATAAAAAATACTGAATTAGCTAATGATTATGAAATACTCTTATATAATTTTCTTGAATAATCTTTCTAATTGTCCATGATATTAAAAATAGATAAACAAATTACGTTAGTAATTACGGATTTCAATTTAATAAACAGTTGAATTCTTGGACCAGGTCTATTTGTGATATTTCCATTTTGTTTGGTAGTCACTAAATCTGTAATTTTTGTAAAAGACTTTGCCGTTGTCAATACATCATAATACTTTTTACCATATCATAACAAAATAACGACTTCTAGAAAGTTGTTTTCAAAATTATATTGAACCATAAGTATTTGACAAACATTTACTAATATATCTAACAAATTGTTCCTCCAACATTGCAGATTCAAGCAAAGACAGTATGAGCTTTGTTCTGCCGGCTCCTGTACGCCAAGACAGCAGCTCTAATAGCCTGGATACAAGCTTCGAAGCGATGACATCATTGATACCAGCTCATCAACCACAGGGAGGAATGACCAAATCTGGAAGAGCCAGTGTAGATTCAACTAAAGGGGAAACCTTCACTCCGTTTTCCAGACATCAATCTGTACTCAGTAATAGCACATCTAAGGTAAAAAACTGAAGTCAAGAAAGAGAGAGATCATCCTATGATGAGAGACAGAAGGGCATTAACCCATACACTGTAACACAGAGTTGATGCCTTCTGGCTTTCAAAAGATGGAATAATGGAGAATTATCTGCTTGCATTCTTTCTCTGAGATACAGTAAACCCAGAACTTCCACATCAAGAAACTTTCATTGATTTTGAACGTCAGCCTCTATCACAGAAATAAAAAGTGTCATGAACTTCTAAAAGGTCAAGAGATAACTTTCCCAAATCTGAACAACTTAGTAAAATTTGGAAAAGTCTTCTACATGTGAAAGATTGTGATTTTACAGTGTAATAAATTTTAGATCATCTATTAAATGGAAAGACAAGAATAGATTATAGTCTAGCGTGTTACTGTTAAATCATCAATTAATATTCAACGTTGGATACCGATGTTCCCCCTTACAATGTACTCAGCATGTAGCTCCTGAAAGTTTTCACCTCAAATTGCACTGAAAATGCCATTATATCCATGATGAGGATTATTGTATTTATTTAAAACAAATATTAAATGTTTTTCATTCATGAGATGGAACAATTATTTAATTTGTTGAAAGATGTATTGCATACATATGCATTTCCCACTTCATGAAATGGTTTTATGATTGCACTCGGTCGTCACTCATATCTGTGCACTATTGCCATCTCTCTGTTAGACCGTCTCACGTAATGAGCTGACCCTACCGGTAGAAGACTCTCAGGACCTATTCCGTGAGGACTATCCTCGTCTGCCAACCATCGCAGACTCCCAGCAGGTCACGGAGTCCCAGAGCTTTCATTTCTCATTCGAAGACGAGACTCAAACACAATTCCTTGATGAGAATGGGTGAGTGATCACATCCAGTCAATTATTCAATCAAGTTATTGGAACAAGTCTAGCATCGGAAGGGGAATAATAGAATCCTTGTAGTCCAGTCAGAATACCTAGCCAATTTTAGGGGCTAACCCACGTACTGCACTGCACTTGGGAATAAACCTCTAAACAACATGCTAAAAGTTTAGGAAAATAAGTACGGTAGTGGAAAGGAGTTAAATTTGCATAATATGCAAATTAGCTATTGTCATATTAGAAAGTTTATAATTCCCCTATTAATATACATTGATATACCAAATCCTTAGGATTTAAGTGGTTAAGCTACAAGGCAGTAACACAATGAGACAACTAATTTTCTAAGAATTTTTAACATTTTGTAAAGTAGAGATATTGTTGTAAATCATTTGCCCATTTGAGACTGATTGACTTTCATGAAATTAATTTCGAAACGGTTTCTGTTCCAAGTATTCTTGGGTTTAGTCTTCAGCAGTTATTCATCTTAAGAATACTTCTTGTATTTATCATAAATATTTCAGACTTCTAAACTTGAAACCATCAACATCGTCTAAGAAGAAGACCATGTTTGAAGATACCCAAACTCACAGTGCTGAAAGCCAATCAAGTATGGATGAACTATTAGGTCTGTGCTCTGGACAGTTCGCTGCTACGCAAGGTAAGCTTTCTTGCACATATATACAGGTCTTTTTAAAGAAAATGTGAACAGGTACATCATACTTATTACAATTATCCTTTCTAAGTCTGCTTTAGATAGGTAAATCTGCATTGTCAAATAATATTATTTTGCTGAAAAAATTCACCTTATAATCTCTTTGAAATCCTTACATGCCTTTAATATGTCATTCTGTATCCTTTCAGTTGTTATTTTTTGTTGATAAACCTGAAAATTTGCCCTTCTAGTTGTGTATTTTCCTGTTTATCCACATATATTTTGTACACCTTAATTTATTTATATTATGTGCTCTATGTAACCTCCTCATTCCCCTTCTTTATCTCTCCAAAGCATCATTCACACAGAAAAATAACCTGAAACACTGCAGCATGATTAAAACATTTAACATGTAAATGAATGGCAATGGGAGATCAAATAAAAAAGCTTCCTGCAACAAAGGTCTTAAGGCCCGGTCCCACTGCACTTACGGATGCAAAGAGGATGTAAAGCGTAAAAAAATCTTGCCATCCGTTGGAAAACGCTATGCTTCCGTTGTGTACTCATTGCATACGTGTTTCATATGCTCTATCCATCGAGCATCCGTCCACTGTGATTTCATCCGCGCAAAAAGTTTTGAGCTGCACAAAACTTTTAGAAAGGATGAACTTCCGCCGTGTACGATGTAAATCCGCGACAAATACGAGCAACAAACGTTCTATGTCCGTTATCATCCGTTAAACGCCCGCTGTATCCTCTCTGCATCCTTTGGGCATCCTCGCAACTCACATCCGCTGCAGCTGAAAACGGAAAGAGGGAGGAAAGATAAGGTACACGAAACGTCTATACATCGTTAGTAGCACGGAAATAGAAAGGATGTAAGCGTATGCATCTCGTATATAAAGTATTCAAAGCTGTCATCCACTTCCATCCGCTTTCATCCGCTTTGTTATTTTCCGTTCTGTTTTCGCAAATTTTCGCAGATTTTGTCCATTTCTGGAGCGGATGAAAACGGATGGACCCACCCGCGAAATTTTGCTCGTCTGCTGTGTCCTTTATGCATACGTGTTGTGTCCATCGGCCAGTGGGACCGGGCCATTACACACACATATCTAGATGTCAGCAATGTGAAGCTCACTACACTTATTAAGTTATTTTATTTTCCCATTGCAGCTTTGTTAAGGAATACTACAATTGCATCTTGTGTAAATGACCCTCAACTATGATATACAAACTTACTCATCTTATGTATCTTCCCTATCAGGCCAAGATGATGTGACAGCTCAAAAGCCAGGACCATTCTCACAAGTATCTCAGAGAGCTGGTACTCAAGCCAACATGGATGAACTACTTAACCTCTGTTCAGGCACATTCACAGAGTATGTCATAATTAAAACATTCTCTCTAGTTTCTATAGTTGTTAACAGGAAAATTTATGTTTAGTTTCAATAAGATTTTTTGATAAATAATCTTAAAGATTTATTTCTTGAATATAAACTCATAGCTACTCAGCAATTTCAAGCTAGAATTCAATGATTGTCTTTTTCTTTGAATAGCAGAATCCTAATCACAATTGGTGTGTTAGATATATTTTGAGATGATAAACTCTGAATCAAAGGTAGTTCTCAAAACTTTGATACATAACTGAAGTCTAAACCAAATTTCTTTTTCTCTTTGAGAGTTACTGGAAAGTCTTTTCAACATTTAACTCAAACTTACCCCTCCCATACCATGGGCAGAAAATCTGTTTGGACTAAAATTTTCCACCTCGAACAGAAACCGAAACCCTCATTTTGAATTTTAATGTATTTTAGGCCTATTTTTACAATGAGACAAATCATGACAAAAATTAAGTCTTGAAAGTTTATTCATGGCAGTTCCAAAACATTGTGGCAGAACAGAGTTTTCCATGTATTTTAAAGAGTATTATTTAGAATGTAATACAGGGATGTACTGTATATCTTCATGACCGTTGTATTGACATCTTTCTTCCAGGATGGAATCTAAATCTCGGATCACATCAACCAGGAAGGTAGAAGAGAAAGATGAGAAGGAGGATGACGACCATCTATCTTTCCACATCGCTTCAGACCACGATGGACCAGACAGCGATGACGATGTCGACAAGGGATTTAGCAGCGATGAGGAGGACGTTGCTCCAAAGAAGAGACGCAGGATCATCCAGCAGGAGAGCGATGAGGAGGAGGAGGAGGAGGGGGCAGAGAAGGGAGAGGAAGAGTCTGATTTGGATAGCGAGTTTGAATTTAACAGGGACCTCAAAGGCTTCAAAGGAAAGACGTATAGCAAGTAAGTACTTATATTCAGGAGATCTTGATATATTATGATCTGATGTATCCTCTGGCCATCACTTGCTGCAAGCTTTATTAGGTCAAAGTTATAAGATTAGGGTTGTGATTAGGTTTAGGGTTATAGTTTGGGATTATACATCAGTGCATGCAGTAGATTTTAGGTATATGATAGACATTTCATGATGGTTGAATCACTTTCGCAATGCATTTATACTCAGATTATGCATTGTGTGAAAGTTTTTTTTTGTTGGGGGGGGGGGGGGGGGGAGGAGGGGCATGATTACGTCTTTAGTAAAGTTACCACATACTCAAAGTTCTAGAATTAACCACTTTCCTACAGAGAACTGTGGTTCCTGCATTTAACCTAGAGTAATAACAGTATTCAATGGTCCATGAGTTTGTAAGTGTTTTGCACCTAAAAGATATCCATTGGTATACATGTACACTATGATTAATATTATTTATTTATTGCAACCAAAACTGGAGGTTGGATTTCAGATACAAATAAAATTCAAACAGATACATATTAAACAATGGTGGAATTAATTTACACAAAGTCACAGAAACTGTAGAGTCTGATACATAAATATATATATATATATATAAATAACAATTTCATTTGAATTGTTTTAACCCATAGCAGTAGTGTCTATTTTGAGTGACATTTTGGCATTATGTTAGGATCCAGAATGCTAGGAAAAACACATTATACCTGAGCAGAAATAGCACAAATGCAGTTTCTGTGCCCTTCTCGAATAAGAGCGTTTCAATCGTAACTAATCATTAAAGTCTCCAACTTGGGGACCCAGAGTAAACTATAAAATCACTATTACCATGTACAAATTGGCAATTTTCTTTTGCATTGGGTCATTTAATAGACATTTTATATTTTTTGAAGTAGCTATGAATGAGTGGAATATAAGTTTAATTGTTGCCAATTTGAGTATTTGAGGAGGAAAAGCTGATTATTTGAGAAAATATGAAAACATTTAATTGCCATGGGTTAATTTGACCGGATATTTACGCTTGATGATCTATCAGGAAACTGAACCTAGCAAACTTTGTTGAGGATGAAGCTGAGTTATCTGGCAGCGAGGCTGATAGCGACGAGAACTACGATGCAGAGGATGACAATGAGGAGATTGAAGGCATCATCACTAACGAGGAAGTAGGAGATGAAGATGAGCTCAGGGATCAGGTCAACAAGGTTCACTTGTAAGTATAAACCAGGGCTTTCTCTCATAAAACATGATATCAAACAAAGTACAGTTACTGTTAAAACAAGCAACTGAAACCTTTGCATTCATTTGGCTGTGAGCAAATTTGATATGAAAATGCGACTATTGTTTATTAAAGGGATCCGGTAGCTTTGTCTCAGATTCTGAAACAAAATCCTGGATTTAGCTCATGCTGCAATGATAAATATAAACCTTTAGGTCAGTCAGGAACCCCATGACTTTTAAAAGCTGATCGCCTGTCTGATTATCAAGATATATGTATGATTGGAAATCGAAACCAAATTTTGCGTTTGCCAAACAGTTTTCATAACACTACAGTCTATTGGGAGAAACGAGTATGGTAAAACCAGTCACTCAAAGATGTTTACTTTTTTTGAGGTACTTCTTGATCATTTTAAAGCACAATTTTTTTTTAGGGCTTTAATATTATAATATATCACAGACACTGATAACAGGTAGGCCGTGCATCTAAGATTTAACATTGTTAGCGATGCCTTTAATAAAATGTTTTATAGAACAGGGCCCAAGTCTCTTAGTTACCAAAGTTCGTTTTTAATGAAATCCGTCACTGTATTAATCACTTATAATCACCCACAAACAAAAAACTGATACATGTGTTATGGCTAATAGTTATGTACGATTTAATGAATTTACAGTTATATAGTCTCATCTGTTTTTTTAATAATTTTTATGTTTAGTCAGGCATTTGAAGTTATTGATTGCCTGAAATGATCAAGTTCCTATTTTAGTTCCATGTTAAGACAAGTTTGTAACCTGTGTTGGTTTACAGGAAGACTGTGGATGACGATGATGCACGCAGACTACGAATCCTTAAAGAGATGTACCTCCCTGATGGAGACTTGCATTCGGATAATAAAGGAAGAACACGCAAGTTTAGATGGCGACATATGGGTAAGGCTTTGGGCTGCTTGAAATGAATACATGTAAAGTATGTTGTATTGGTGTAATCTTCCAAGATCGCCAACTACCCGGGACTTCGACCCTTGCGATGGTTCATATCCTATAACTATGCTCTTGTCTCTTGTCTGGGTCAGTATCGAGTACAATACTTTGATGAAGTCAGAATTTGACTGAGCCTTAATTAGCTTAGCTAAAGAGAATGGCTTACGTCACAATTAGATCACATCAAAGTACTAGGGTATTGTATCTAAGCAAGCCAACTTAACATCAAAGCTAATAGCTATTGTGACATCACTAGCAAATCCAGACCGTATGATAATAGTGGGTTCTGGTATAGCACTCATGTCTGCCAGAGTTGTCAATCCTCGCGCTCCACCCCAACTTTAGAAATGCTGCTTCTCTGGTGCTCAAGCATTTCAAGGAAATCATTCCTGTCAGGTACCTATTGACCTGGGTGGAGTGTGGCAGATGTAGATTAATGTCTTGCCATAGGACGTAGTGCAGTAGGAAGGATTCAAACCTGTACCTTGTGATCCTTGACTTAGCCACACATCCCCTCTACATCAATAATAATAATAGTTTAGTTTAATCAAGGGCTGCAAACATTTCAAGCTTCATGCTTACGCTGTATCCCTCATATAATGTTAATTGTAAAGTGAGTAATGTTCTTCTATATATTGTCTATGTTCTATACAGTATGACTATCATGTATTGTACTTTGAAACGTAAATTATATCACACTGATGGACATTAGGTATGTTTAAAATGTATGTTTGAAATATGATTTAGAAATCAATAAATCAAATCAAATCAACAAATGCATTTATCGAATCTCTCTTAGATTCCCAGATGGACATGTTCCGACCTGGTTCAGATGGAGAAGAGGATGAAGAAGATGGTCAGGATCAAGACAGTCAATGGAGATTGATGAGATACCAGAGAGAACAATGGTTGAAAGAAAATGAGGTAGGGTCATGTTAACCCTTTCAGATACCAGAAACTTATTCACTCTCTCATATTACAATACCGCAAACATGTAATAAGGATAAGAATAATGATACCCGTTTCTTATAAAGCGCTTTTTCAATAACTGCATGACCAAAGCGTTTATAGTATTATTATTACCCCAGTCACTGGATTCAATTATTATTTTGCGCATTACAGTGCACGTTATCCACTCCCTGTGGAGCATTCCAGCTAGTCACCCTTTTATGGGCGCGCACATGCTGATCCAACCACAACAACATTCACATTCTACCGGTTACTCATTTAACACTTGGGTGGAGAGGAGCAACATTGATCTACACTTGCCACTCTCCCACCCAGGTGTTAAATGGGTACCGGTAGGAAGGAATTCCTTGAAATGCTGTGAGCGTCGAAATCGGCAGCCTAGCATAGCCAGGTAATGTTGGAGCGCCTTTAGGACCTTGCAAGGTCGATACGTGCGCTATATAAGAATCCAATATTATTATTATTATTAAAATGCCTTGCCCAAGAACGTAGGTGCCGTCCAGTACACTCTTGTACAGTTTCAAAATCGATGTATCCGATGTCCTACTGGAACTGAGTGGTGATTATGTTAAATTTAGGAATTAAAGAATTCAGTATTCCATGGTGTGACCCAGCCATCCTCCCTCCTGTTATGCCCCACCTAAAGATAAGGACCTATCAATCAACTATGCAGTGTATTTAATTTATTTTGATAGATTTATACAAGTGTGTTTTGCCAAGATTGTAGCTTCGCAATATTTGATCGTGATGTGTATTCACTAATTCGCCTACCCAATTGCCCATGTGCATATTAAATACTAGTCGTTTCAAATACTGAGAAAAGAAATAAATCCACCATGATCTGTAATGCAGATGCAAAACAGAAGCAAGCACATGAATTATTGTCCTAGGTTTAAACAAAACCCAAAGTAAAAAAAACTTGCCTATACAGCTCAGCTTATTATGTTTGCCACATGATCCTGTGACAATTGCTCCGCAGTAGTAACCTCAAATTCTTAACCTCAACCCTAGACTGAACACTATACAGTACCTATACCTATCCCTAACCTTGTAAATGTACTTTTGACGAAATAAAGCCCGGTGCAAAGGTAGTATCTCCTCTCAACACACGTCTCTTTGGTATATTTTACTAACATTTATTGTTGTATTAATTTCCCCATGTGTATGTTTAGGAGAAGACGGACGCTGTGAGTCCAGACATCGTTACTTCATCATTAGATGAGAAGAGTCAGTTTGCAAAGTGTCTGAAGGCAGCAACGTTCAAGAAACCTCAGGGTTAGTATCATTTGAGTATGTTCTGTTTAGAGCCAGGAGGGCGTTGACTCTGTTTAATTCAAGCTTTATGCAGTTAACACCTTTCTGACTCAGAGAGGACTTTATTGTGTTCGAAAATCATTTTGCGATGTGATGATTAAAAAAAAAAGTTGAAATAATTTTACACCTTAATTTTTTTTAAAACTTTACCAGTCATGAAACACGGTCAACTTAGTTTTATGTGAAGAATGATATATATTGAATGGTTACAAGAATAAGCTGTTTATCTGTATATATCATGCCATCTGTCAACTTTTCCTTGATGAATAGCACAATACTAATGGTTCTGAATTTTGTTTCCCCCTGTACATTAACAAGTTCCTGGAAAGTTAAAAAAAAATACACCTCCCCGATTTTGATACATGGAAAATGTTTTTTGATAAAATTCAACTTTTTAAAGAAAAAAAGCACCCCCCCCCCCAAAAAAAAAAAAAAAATCATTATTTTTTTTTACTGAAACTTGTGATGTTAATTAAACCCAATTCCATTGAAATTGGTATAAAAATGGAGACAATTTAATTATCTTTTTTAAGACATCAAACCCAGGGTGGTTCGGTTTCCTCAAAATATTATTTCTAAAATACCAGTGTTCGTTGATAGGGCCAGTATTATGGACGTCCCTCTGATCTAGGGGTGACTGCTACAAATTAACACCTGAAATATTGTATACCATGATAGAATCTTTTGAATGTGCAGGGTGTATTTAGTTTGTGAAGAAGTGGCAACCAAACCTCCTCTGTTCTGACTTAGATCCTTCACTTACATACATGCCACCTTTCTTATTTTCAGTAGAGACATCAACTCAAGAGGTGGAAGAAAAAGAACAGAAGAAGGATCCAAAGATCGCAACTACCAAACCTCTGAATATCATGGTAAGTAGATGTACCATCATCTAGGGACTAATTAACATGCGTGTTTCGAACATCAACACTGTTCGAACATTCATGAATGAGTTTGAAAGATTCTAGAATTCAGTAAATGAAAAGACCAGTTCACAAATTGAGTTGAGTTTACGAAAAACTTTTACCCAAAGAGCGCAGTGACAATGTATTTCATTGTTATGAGTAATTTCATTTCAATGGGCAGTATGGAGGTTGCATACACAAGTTGTTGATGTGTCAGACTGCCCTCAGACAAACTTTGAGTAGTCTATTTTAAGATTTTCAATATTTAAATTCCTACTAATGTTTGGTTAAAATGCATTGGGGGAAAAAGGAGATAAACAAACGCACATTTTGTATTAAAAACAATGGATGAAATGATTAATCTTTTATTGTTTGCTATAATCAACTTTCCACAAAATATAACACTACATGAAGTTGCATTTGGTAATCCCTAATAATACAGTGGATTGTAAAATCTGTAACTATATCATATTGTTGGTTAAAAGATTATATTGCAGAGGAAAGTTATGTCCGTCACAATTAATATGACTTCTTTCTCTCTTCACTTTTAAGCTGTTATTAAACAGCAGAAGAGTGTTTATTTAAATGAAACAAAAATCATCACAATCATCTCAAAAAGTAGGCTAGAATGTTTAAAATAGTGCATAACACATCATGCATTTCATATGTACTTAAGACTTTATATCATGAATATCTCACAATATTCTTTATTATTTATCTTGTTTTGTTATTATTATTTTATTTTTTACATATTCGCTATCTTGCATACCGTATTTGCCGGCGTATAGGCCGCAGTATTTTTGGAAGAAAAAATATCAAAAAGTCGGGGTGCGGCCTATGCGGCGAAAGAGTAAAAAAAATATTTTTTTTTTTTTTTTTTTTTAGTTTTGATTTATGGCGCTATGCCTGGCAATGTCTCCCAGCTCAATAATCAGTGTTGACTCACCACTCGGAAACTACAACAACACTAAAATTTGTCTGTCATCTTGGTTTGAAAGTAATCTTTCTAATAGATCTCAATATGTAGTTTATAATAATAATTCCTCAATTTTTTTTATATAACAAATGGTGTTCCACAAGGTACTATCCTAGGACCTAGTACTCTTTTGTTTTTAATTCACATTAATGATCTTACACATTCTTCTAAAAACGACATTGTTACTATTATTTTGTGACAAGTTTACAAGCACAAATCAGCGCCTTTAACTGCACCTCGATGTTAAATGAAGGTCCTTCCCCGCGTGGGTTTTCGGCAACAAAACAACAACAACAACCAAAAAACAAAAAAAAAACGATTTTTTTTTTTTTTTTTTTTTTTTTTTTTTTTTTTTTTTTTTTTTTTTTTTTTTTAAATGTCAAAATCGGGGGTGCGGCCTATACGGCGGTGCGGCCTTTACGCCGGCAAATACGGGTATATATATATTTTTAAAATCAAACTGTCCCTTTTACATGAATCTGATCAGATGATGTAATTGTATACTTTGCTGTCTGTTTGATTCAATCAAAATGATTTAACTACAAAAACAAAATAATATCATTGCAGAATAAAAGAGGGTCGTTCCTGTCTCGTAGTAAGAATGACCTGGCCAAGATGGCGTCCATGTTGAAACCAGTCGCTAATCCTCAGGGACCCAGGAGCACTCGTAACTTTGTATTTCAGTCAGCAGAATCTTCTATTGGAGAGGAGACTATTGCAGAGCCTCCTAAGGTAGGTCTAGTTTGGGGATTACAGAGAAATTATGGCTAGTGTCTGTGACATCAGGTCTGGTGTTTGTGAGGTATCAAGGCTGGTGTTTGTGAGGTATCAAATTTGGTGTTTGTGAGGAATGTAGTCTGGTGTCTGTGAGGTATGAAGTCTGGTGTTTGTGAGGTATGATGTCTGGTGTTTGTGAGGTATCAAGGCTGGTGTTTGTGAGGTATCAAATTTGGTGTTTGTGAGGAATGTAGTCTGGTGTCTGTGAGGTATGAAGTCTGGTGTTTGTGAGGTATGATGTCTGGTGTTTGTGAGGTATCAAATTTGGTGTTTGTGAGATATCAAATTGGGTGTTTGTGAGCAATGTAGTCTGGTGTCTGTGAGGTATGAAGTCTGGTGTTTGTGAGGTATGAAGTCTGGTCTTTATGACATGTGAAGATTTGTTGTTATCTGGTTCACATATCATAATTCTCAAGGAAACTCAAATCCGATGCAATATCTTGTGATTTAGACTTCAAAGTCAAATATGTAATGTCTGAAGCATCAGATATAAAAAGATTAAGGTCAATGTAAAATAAGATGTAAACATTGTGAAAATGAACCTGAATCATGACACTGACTGAAAAATGTTTCAAACAAAACTTTATTTTTCTCTCTCCCTTTCTCCCTTTCTCCCGCTCCCCCCTTCTCTCTCTCTCTCCCCCCTTCCCTCTCTCTCTCCCCCTTCTCTCTCTCTCTCTCTCTCTCTCCTTTTCTCTCTCTCTCTCTTGCCTTGTCTGACTGTATCTCTGTCTCTCTCTGTCTGCAGGTGAAACGATCTGCCAGTGTATCTGGCCCATCAACGACTCCTTCAGGTCCTCGGCCCAAGAGACCTAGACTAGAGCGCAGTCAGAGTCAGTTCACATCAAACAGTGTATTCAGACACTTCTAACACCAAGTGTACAATAAGGGATCTTTGTATAGTCTCAAGCACAACACACACCGATGATACGTTTCTTCTTTTTGTTCTTCCTTCTTCTTGTTCTTCTTCTTTGGTGTAGTCAGCTTCCTTCAACCCTGCAGAACATTGATAAAGTGTGTGTCATAAGGGTAGGGTGCCTGTGCCAATAATTTTCTAGGTGCAGGTAAAAAAAAGAAAGTGAACGGTTATCGACACCAAAAGTGTTGAATCTCAAAGACATACATGTTTGACATTGTCAATTACTTAATAGATCGATAGTAAGGAAATTATGCCTAGCCTGTCCTTATTCCATCATGAGACACTGCTATATTTCCTTTGTCAGCCAGATTAATGTAGTGTTTACTTAATTTTTTTTATTTTAAAGGTTTTGATGAGTTATGATCCCTTCTTATACCAAACAATATCTCCTTTAATAAATATTCATTTTAAAACCCAGGTTTCTTTAGTTTTTTCATAAATCTTTAAAGTATATTCATATTTCTATTATATTTCTTACAAAGTGGTTCACTAAAGATTACAATAAATATTTTATTTTTGGTGATGGTGTCTCACATCATTAGGCAGAGGCTTAAGGTGCTTTATCAAAGTATAATCCCATTTACCAAAAATTTCATTTTATTAGCATTTCAGGGGACTTTTGCATAACACATTTGTGATTAACTCCTTAAATTAAGATGATTAGCACTTTTACTATAAAATTGCATATTTTAAGAAAATTTGCTTTTAATCACAAATCCGTGGCTCAGGGACAACAGACCCAGGGGACTTAATTTAAGCTGCCGGTAGAGTGATAAGACAAAAAAACATTGAGTTCATGGGAGACCTCAACAACTCTTTAAAAAATCCATTTCCGAGGCGAGAAGAAAAATATTCTTTAATATAGCCATTTTGTAGAAGAGATGTACTGGAATGTAACTTATGCAAAGTTTCAACAAACATGGATGAATAGCTCATGGACTATGTACATACGGGCCCCCCCCCCCCCCTGAAAAAAATGTCATATTATTATTATCATATCGCTGGCATTTTCATCTGCAATAATGTTACTTTTGTTGAGAAACTTTTCGTGTAAAATGATAGTATCTTTCCTGGTCTAAGAAAGCTCAGTTTAACAAATTTCCTGAGGCAAGTATAAGATTTTCTCAGGTAGGGCATATTTTTTAAACAGGAGCTTGCTACAGGTTCATTCATACTCATGTTCACTGCTTATAAGAACATAGAACCTGTGCATTTGTACATATATGTATCATAGAAAACATCGATTTAAAAAAAATCCTGATGGTTATATTTTAACTCGTAAATATATTTATAGATGTTGATGATGGGATTACTAAAATGTGAATGTGTGACATGGTGGTGATTTTGATTAAATACTTACGGTAATATGAAAATTATTTTGTGAAGTGCATTTTTTATGAGTCCTTGTGTATTTCTTTTCCTCATTGTTGGTAAAAGGGTTTGAAAATGAATTTTTCTTTAATAAATCTAGGATAGCACATAAAATTTTGCTTGAGATATCTGCAGAAATCTCACCCCATTTATTTTGATTTATTATGTACAAGATATAATTTTAACAATCATTCCTCTCTTACATTCAAATTTCATGACTCAAAATAACGAAAGAGACACGATTAACGTTAATTGACTTTGAATATTTTTATTGAAAACTTATATCATATAAAAGTACTGCAATTTTTTAAAGTAATACCATAAAGGTACAAGACATACAGATTTGTTACATGACAAAATCATTAGCATCTTATTTGTCTATCAATAAAACAAAATATATTTGCAATGTACATATACAACACCCTGACTAGTCCATAACATGCAGTACAAAATCAAGTAAAACAGAAATCATGATTGTTCATTTACAAAAATAAATTAAAACATCTAAACATGAAAAGTTACTTGATGAAAACAAGGCATCTTCAATGAGGAAGACAAATGAAAAATAACTTGATAACATTTCTGAAAGTACAAAAAACAACAGCTTGTATAATAATTGAGACAGGTATCATTTGGATGACGTGAATACATTTCTTTTGTAAATGCAATGAAAGTACATACCATAAGCACATGAGAAGAAAAGTAAGTTATAAATCATACAATCGTCATCCAGATATATGCAGCATTAAGTCTGTTCAGATAAGCAGAACCCTCCCCTCCTGCATTTTTGTTTGTTATAAATGAATGGCAATTTTCAGGAGGCAAGACAAATGTACTGTGCATCTCATTACCATGAGTGGTGTGGCATATCTGAACGGGCCTTATATGGTCAATTAACCTAATACAGTGTACCATGCAGACACCTCTTAATACCAGACACCTGTAAATGGCCGTATCCTTGGTTATTTAAAAATACTTTTTTTATACTTTTAACGAATTGTCTTATCAATGAAAACATTTTGCTGTATTACAATCATTTAAAGATGGAAATGCAGGGGAGTAAGAATGATAACTACAGGTACATACTTTCACATGATGAACACACAAACAAACTCCTTTTATGCTACACCTTTTATAGATAAATATGAAAAGCAAGGCTTAGATTGTTGGTTCTGGTTGAAATTGAGTTCTGGTCATGCGATTGCATTGTGAAAGAAACGTGGAATCGATCAGAAAAGGTTGATCATCTAGCATACAAGTATTGGTGTGTACTGCAAGGTTCTGGAATCATCCAAATGATAAGAAATTTGGCCCAGTCTTGGTAAAGTTACAAGCACTGTACACAGAAAGATGTATATGGGACTACATGAACATGTAGCATAAAAATCTGTCCTGATTTACATGATGTTACATGCCATATTTAGAATATTTAGGCATTTGAAGAGCCATGCTTTACAGGGAACATTTTTTCTCTGATGTTCAGTTCTCCCACACTTGCATAATAACAATGATAACGCTTACAAATTATTTTTCACCTCTTCCCATCTTCCCAAATTTCAACCTTCTCTTTAAGGATTTCAGGAAAGTTTGATCACCAATTTTACATGATGTCATGATGATATAGATGAATCGGAGATCAACATCCCTGGGTATTCTATAATTTGTATGGACAGACTTAGTCATAATATTCTTGACATAACAACACATAATATTGAGTCATGTTGAATTGAAATTGATGTGAAATCAAAGCAAATCTGTCATTTTTAAGGGAAGTGTAATTCCCCAACAAAAATTCAGATTATCTTGACATATTAGATGAAACCTTAAACAAATTTAAGAAGGATGACAAAGAATATCTCATTTATATACTTGATCTAGGCCAATAGGGCCATTGCAGAAAGCACTTTTGTAACTGACAATGCTACCCTGTAAATTAATAAATTATCCAGGTATTGCACTCCTTAAAAAATAAAATAGTAAGAGTAGATTCATTCACCTTGCATAATACAAGTATTCTCTTCCGTTATGCAAAGTATCATATGATCATCTCAGATTTAGCTGAGCTTACATGATTAGGCAATGAAATATTCAAGGAATTTCATCCTACCAGGTACCTATCTACCTTCCCTGGGGGGAAAGTGGCAAAATGTACACCAATGTCTTGCCAAAGGACGATGGTGCTATGGCAGGGTATTGAACCCTGTACCTTGTGATTCACATTCTGGGGACTTGACCACAACACCTTTGACTCCTTGGCATTGAACGAGATGGAGATACCGCATCACTTTAGGGTATCCTTGGTTACGATACCATAGATGATGGTGGTGAGACTGAGAATGAGCAGAGATGGAGATACCGCATCACGTTAGGGTATCCTTGGTTACGATACCATAAATGATGGTGGTGAGACTGAGGATGAGCAGAGATGGAGATACCGCATCACGTTAGGGTATCCTTGGTTACGATACCATAGATGATGGTGGTGAGACTGAGGATGAGCAGAGATGGAGATACCGCATCATGTTAGGGTATCCTTGGTTACGATACCATAGATGATGGTGGTGAGACTGAGAATGAGCAGAGATGGAGATACCGCATCACGTTAGGGTATCCTTGGTTACGATACCATAGATGATGGTGGTGAGACTGAGGATGAGCAACGCAACACTTATCACAAGGAGGATAATGGCCTGAATAGATTGGATAAATAACAAGACATATGATTAGCAGCTTTACAACAATACCGAAATGTTTGATTGTCGATACAGTATATCTTTCTAACATGTAATACATGGGGCAGAATATGAACTTCTATGGGCACTTTGACACCTTGATCCAGGCTTTATTTCATCAACGATTTAAAGCCCGACTGCACTAGACTGACAAGGGGGATTAGACCACCCTGACAGTTTGTTATGTCATCAAATAAGCTCTCAATTAACAAAAGAAAAAGGGGATCATGGGGGACCAACAGGCACCGATTAGGCATTGTTTGCTATATAGAGGGCGGAAGTAGCTATACGTAGTGCAGTGGGGCTTTAAGGTTAGGTTTAGGGTTATCATGACTTTGGTCAAGGGTTGACGTTAAGAATTTAGTTTGTGTAGGGTAATGAGCAATTGCTGCCAGAGCATGTGTTATATAACCTTTTCACGTACAAAATATTGTTGTATTTTCAAGTTGCGTAACTAATAGAGAACATAATACATAAACATAATGCATTGACAAAAAGAAATGTAAAGCTTGGCAAAATTTTAACAGCCAGTCTCGCCAGCACTGATCACAATATCTTCAAAAATATGTATTTTTTCCTTCAGATTCCATGTATTTTTGCTTTACAGGAGCCATCACATTTTGCTTACCATAATTTTAGATGGCGATGAAAGCTCTTCTTGGCCAAGTTTAAGGTAGAAGAGAGATGGAAGAAAGAGAACCAAGCTGGTAGATGCAGTAGCACCTATATCACATATAAAGCAAAATTTGAATAAATTATGAAGGAGAAATGCAAATCAAAAATATTCTTTAAAGGAACAAATATAAAAAGAATTGGGTGAATGTTACCCAAGGAATGAAGGCAGTAAAGAATAGAGCATAGAAGATGAGTGAATGATCAAAATGGATTAAAAAAACAATGATGTTATAAAAGTAAACGCACAGAGCAGATGATAACAGAAAGAGGAGATAAAGAGTGTGAAAACAAAATAAAGCATGACACATTTCTTCTTTTTATTCACTATGGATCATATGGATATGTGACAAAAAGTTGACTGTAACTGACCACAATCTCTTCTACTAATCAACCAAGCGGATAAAGAGTTAAATCTTGATCATTTCATGGTGGATATGTGCGCTATGTAAATATCCAATATTATTATTATTATTAATGACATCCAGGTACTTACCGATAACACCAAATATTTCCATGATGTTTGGAATGCAGATTGCAAATGTTGTGACTAACGAGATGAGGATAAAGGTTGTCAGGAAGTAAAGTTTCCATGACGTCCGGCTAGCTAACAACGGGAAAACAGTTCCAGCTATCATCATAAATGCTAGACGAGCCTGAGATAGATCAAAGAATTAGAGAGAAAATTAGAAACGTACATGTAGATTTGACCTCTTCTAGAAGTTTTAAAAATACCTAGAACAAACGCTTAGTTCGGACAATATCAGATAAAGGAGTATTGAATTTTACAAGATTATGATTACAAATGATTTGCAAAATATCAAGCTGTGATTTAATAATAATAATACTACTCTGCAATCCCGTACAAATCTTCTATTTTCCAATTAGTAAACAGAGTATTACCACTTCGATGAGTTTATTTTAAATCAACAAATTGTAAAATATATCTAACCCTTATTATGATCATCATCAGTTATGTATCAAGGGCATTTAAGGAAGGGGAATTGACTTTCACGCCATGATGACAATTAAAGTGCCATAATGAGCATTAGGCTGAGCCGGCATACCCCCCCCCCCCCCCGACTTATGTATATGAACAGCCCCTCCCCGAAACTTCCCAGTTTTTATCTGGAATTTTTAACAATTGATGAATAATTTATTTTAGATCTTTGCTGTGACTTGTTCTATTTATATGTTATATGACATTGATTGTTGTCATGTACATTTTCTGCTATTTATTTAAGTTAGTATTGTCTGTTGGGAGCCAGGGGAGTACAAATAATCAAATAATTCCCCCTGGCTCTCAACAGAGAGGTTAAATTATATTACATTGTTATGTTATTTATGTTATTTGTAGTTACTGTCTATGATATGTTAATGTATTGTAATATTTTATACAAATGTGAGCTGTAAGACGATTTTTATGCCTTCATTTTATTTTGTGCATGACAATAAAGAAATTCAATTCAATTCAATTCAATTCCCTCGCCCTGACTTACTGGATAATGTATGATAGGTACTGTAAAGACTATTGCAGTAAGAACAGCTATTCTGATGATCAGTAGTAGAAGGTCATCTTCTTGGTATAAACTGTAGCCATGTAGAATCTCACTGTTGATACCCTCTGCAGATTTAAGAGGAACAAAAATAGTTCAGGGGCCTCATTTCTTGAAACCAGCATAAGTCTAACTTCTTGAATGAATCAGCGTTAATAAGCTACTTGTCCGCTTCGTGTTTCATGAAGCCCTCTTTGCCAAGATCAAGGACAACATCCTGACTACAGAGTTACGACGCCTCAGACACCGTCAAATCTCTGTCATAACTTTTTATGTTGATGTGCATCACATCACATGTCGTTTATTGGGTAGACTATGGCTTACAAAAAGGTCAAGAAATCCTACAGCCATTTTGGATGCCATCTTGGATTTCCAGGTTTCTTGGTGGCCTTAGCCCATTGTAATTAGTATGAATGGATTCCTCGCCCCCAACAAACCCAGGTTTAGATACCAAAATCACATCTCTAAGATGAATATATCATGATTTATGGCTATTATAAGCTATTGGGAACCATCTTGAGCGCCATTTGAAAGTAACGACTTTTGGGGGTCCGATTTTCTTGATTTTCTTGATTTTTGGTATGTTGTTCCTGATGTCAAATATTACGGGAAAGCAATGAAAAAAACTTCTGTTGCAATTTTTGTGGGGATTAGGGTATTAGGGGATTAGTTTTTTCCATAAATTGACCTGACAATTACAAGTAGGATACATTACAACGACAGGGACACCAGAATACATTGCGGATTTAAAAAGTTGAAAATAGATGGCAGCAAAAGTACCGGGAATTAGGAGAAAGCAAAACAATGAACTTGTGTTGTAGTGAGAGAAGTTGAAGGGAATAAGAATTGAATAAAGTAGAGGTAAAAGGAGAACTAGGAGGGGAGGGGTGGTAGAGAGGAGAAAAAAGCAAAGCTGTTAAATAATTTAAATTATCTTTACTGTCAACAAGAAACAACATATATACAGTACTAGACTTTGCAGTATTTAAAATGCTCTCAAATTACTGAACAAATTGTCCTTAAAACATCCCCCCAAATAGCAAGGGGCGGCAGGTTGATTCAATTCTTTAGGATCAATTTGTACCTGTCAAGAGAAGTCAATTTAAAATGTGAACAAAAAACTTTTTGATTATTTCTCCTCTATACATGTAGCTCTTACTCGACTCTACCAGTGAATTTGCAACATGGGATTTGTAAGGAGATGATTTTTTAAAGCTCATAATAAAGTGTTTCTGTCCTTTAATCCAGCATGCAACTTTGGTTTTGCTGCCGATAAGCTGCTTACCATAGAATGTGAGATATCCAAAGAGTGATGCGATCATATACAAGGTGTAACAAACACCAATGGATGTGATGGTTACGTTCTGCATTCTGCGTTTCGTTGGCCTACAGTTATCAAAAGAAAAGAAATTAAAGTTGGAAAGATTTTGGAAAGCAATGCAGGGTGTATCATGTTGATAAGAGAAGATTGGATTGTGTACATCGCTAGCAATTATAAAACATGGAGACCATTTACTCATGTTGGAATTTGGATTTGGATTTATTCTGCATGCAAAAGACTTTATTTTTAATTTGCAAAAAGCCGTCGAAAAGAATGAAAACAAAAAAATAGTTCCTTGATTTGATAGTTTATTTCAATGGTTAATTTGAGGAAGAATTGATATACCGTATTTTGTATTTCAATTTATTTATGTTTCCAACAAAACATTACAAAGCAATTATAAACATCTACCGTACAACAATTTTATTTAGGAATACATTTTGGAAACTGAGGGGTCCACTAAAATGCAATGCTTGTACAATTGTGGACCCCTCAAATGATTCTTAGGAATAATGAGAAATTAATTAACAAATTTGTAACTACAAAAGTTAATTATATATTGACATATAAAGTTTGTTCAAATAAGTGGACAAGGTTCTTATAAACGTTTAATACATTTTTGTTCTAATCCAGAGGGTTTCTGTAATAAAAACCAGAGTGGAAGGATATATTTCAATTAGAGTACAGTTGTACATGGATGCAGGTTTCTGCCTTATCGAGCACTTCAACTTCAAAAGTTTTTTTTTAACCAAATATTTTTTAGAGATATTAAAACTCTGCCAAAATGGGATTTGCTAGACAGGCTTACCTTGATAATTCTGCATATATTGGAAGTACTGCTGTGTGGCACACAAAAGAGAATGCCATAGTAGGTATTGTGTATGCCGTCTGATGGTAAAAGTAAAGTAAAAAAACAAACAAACAAATACAAATAAACATAACAAACCAGGACAGGATTCCATCAATATTGGTATGTGTCTTTCTATTTTAAAGTAAAGATTTTAATCGATTCGTGTATTAAACTAATTCTTGTTTACTTTCCTTTCTATAGAGCAACAAAAATGGGAATAAGCCAGTTATCTCGTATATTGCATGTGAACTCAGAGAGAGTTTTCATAATTTGTGATTATACTAGCTGCATAACAGTTCTTTTCATATCCATTACCAGTATGCACCACATTTAGATTAACATCTATATCAGAAAGAAAAGAAAAAAAGTCCTCATTTTAAGATTTTATCTAGTCATAGATTTTGAAAAAAATACATTTTAGTCTTTTTGTGGATTGGAACAAAGAGGAAAGTTGCCCGTCAACACATTAAAGTTACAATTTCTAAGAAGTCAATACTTTCATATTGTTTGCCTGCTACTCTGCTAAATATGCTTCTCTGATTTTTCTTGTCTCTCAGAGCAACATGCTGTTAAAGTTTTCTTTCAAGTTAACCTGATTGGTGATCAGACATCATTTCCTAAAAAGTATAGGGTTAGGTTGGAATTGGATTTCAGGTTAGGTTTGGGGATAGAGAGTATAATAGGTATCATACTGGGTCCAATGTTGAGATTAGCAATTTCAATTAGTTAGTACAGGAAAATACTGCAGAGCTGGGGGTGTTTCACATAGACTAAGATCCACTTTAAGTTTGACTTAACTATGGCAGGCCATTTATGCCACTGGTTGCTCTCACCATAGGCCTATCAATTATGATCTTTAGATAATATTTTGTCCTTCAATAATGAATTATAAAAACATGTAAAATCTGTAGATTTATGACCATGATTTGCAAGTCCCTTAAGAGAACAATGCCAGTAAATGGTGAGAGCAAACATTGGCATGAACGGCCTTCCATATTTAAGTCCAACTTAAAGTCGATCTCAGTCTTTGTGAAACACTCCCCAGTTGTTGCAGGAACATTTGTGAAAAGACTGCTGATTTCTCTTGAAATGTAGTTCATTTACCGCAACTCAAGATCAATTTAAAATGGTGGGGTTATTACCTGTAAGGTGATAGAAAAGAGCTCAGCCTTGCATTGATCAGACTGGTTATCTTTAGGAGAGTAGTACATGTAGTCTTCGAGGGTATTCTCTAATGAGCCATTGGGCCCTGGTGGGATTGGGATCGGGCATGGAAACCCAAATTTCTTGTAAACAATCTGAAAAAGAAGCATTATTAGGAACCTTATAGGGTGGAACACAGATGATTAATATGGTCTACTTCATTAAACAGGGCTCAACTCTAAAGCTTGTTTAAATACAACTTGATAAACAAAAACAAAAAACATAAACTACTGTGACAAATCAATATCCTTTTATATTAATGAATGGCAACCTGACTTATATATCTCTGTGTTATTACCGTAATTAACGTGTGTTTTTTTTTTTTTTTTTGGTGTACCGTGTATAAACCGCACCCCCGACTTTGAATTTTTTTTCGGCGGCAAAAAGGTGCGGTTAATACACCGTTAATTACGGTACATACAGAGATGTGAAGCATACTATGCTTATATTATTTTATTTTGTTGTGGCATTTGAAAGGGAAAAAAAGGGGGGGGGGGGGGGGGGGGGGCTTAACCACAGTGAAAACAGGAAACGTTCATTGAGCACTTTCAAGTTTTCAAATGATTAAGAAGTTTAATGATGCAAACACATACCAAGATTCCAACAGTCTCCCAGTAGGCCTATAAATGAAGTTTAATGCAGAGTCTTACTTATGACACTTTTCACTAAATATCGTTCATCAGATATAAAGCCTGTTATAGATGAATAATTCATACTAAAGCAAAATGCAAAGCAAGTGAAATATTTCAAAGGTCTGAAGCAGATACATGCAAGTGTGTTTTAGCTTTTAAAAATGTTGATAATGATCCATTGTAGTGAATTTAATGAAATTTGAAAATGCACAATGATTTTTTTTTTTTTTTTTTGTAGAGAGATGAAAGTCGATATATCCTATAAATTATTTCTGAACTTTAATTTCTTTAAACAAATTTTCATATAATACTTCATCCGACTCTACAGTCACAAGCAAAATTTTTGTCTATCAACAAATAGGCTGTCGGCAATGTCAGTGATGGAACTATCATCGACCAGATACCTTTAAAGGGATCCGGTGACTTTGTCTCAGATCCTTAAAAAAATCCCTGATTAAGCTCATGCTGCAATCATAATTATAAACATTATGAACACATTGATGATTTTATTTCTTCAAAGATTTGTTTTATTTCATTATAATGCTTTAAAGGTGAATTCCATTCATATTGAATTAGGTATCGTTAGAAAGGTTATTTTCAGTTCTTCATTTTTGTTTGTAGGTTCATTGTCAATAAACATAAGGGGAAGGAGATATAATGGAATGAAGTTACGAGAATCAAGTTTTTCTGAGAGAATTTCGTCTACGATACCATAAGGAGGTTTGGGCGTGTGACGTCATTCCATGGACTATTCACAACACGGTCACCGCGCGCATTCTATTCGCAATCAGATAGCACTGCAGGGTACATAATCAGAGTGAAAGTATAGATGTTATATCGGGATGATAATCATCAGTAAAAATGACAGAAGACAGCTCAGATGAACTAGAAATGAATAGAGTATGATGAAGAAGAAGTTAGTAGCAGTGATGATGGTAAAGAAAGTGAAGATGATGGTGAATTGGGCGGATGTAAAGACGACAAGAATGTAAACGCTGATCGAATCGTGATGCGGAAGTTGCAGCTGCAGCTACCCTAGGAAGCTCCGAGACGACGCCTACGCCAAAGGCGTCGGAGCTTCAGCGGGTGCATAGGGAAACATTCAAACAGCGGGTTGAGCGACATTATCTCAAAATATGCAAAGGGAGTAATTACAATTTTGGCTTACTAGGTTGCTCGACTTCTCTGAGCATCTGGATGGCCACTTGAAATTATAATTTGAAGAAGTCTTCGATGGGGAAAATGGGGTGATTCTTCGTCCTACCCCCAACGATTCTTCCCTGTTGTATCGTCGATTCAACATACATGGCGAAGAAAAAGTACCGCGCTACCGCGCCGTCTCTTTGCTGAGTTTTTTTCTCAATCAGCAGACATTTCAACTAGACACGAAGTAATTACAAGCCGAGGAATACAACTGTTTTAGCTCACCTGCATTCTGATTGCGGTCTCCTTGCTTAATTTGTTTAAATTGCTTAAATTGACAGACGTTTCAGCTAATTATAACCCGAGAAAAACAACTATTATCTCCCAAACATGTCACGCTGCAATACACCGAAACACAGTGAACACTGCACTACGAATGGCTGAGCTGAGCTATCGCGAGTTTTCCCCGTGCCACGAGATTCAAGTTAGGCTAATTATCAAAACAAAACATAGGCGAAGCCGGTGTGTCAGGATCTGCAAGACGATCAATTTTACAGTACCAAACGTCAATATTTCAAGGAAACCAAACATCGGGAAGTAACCAATGCTTATATAATTGAAAGAATGTTTATTACTTTATTGTATATTCGATAAAACACTTCATTAAATATCACAAAAATTGCAAAATCTACTAAACAAATGACCCATGTTTGTGTACGTATTTACATTGAAATAATACGTTGTACTTCCGGGTTTAGGAACAGTCCACGGAGATACGTCACATACACTACGTCACGAACGAGAATATCACCGCTTCCGGGTTCCTCTGCTTACACTATTGATCTTTCTAAGTCTAATAATAATTTAACCACATATGCAAATTTCTGTCAATCAATATATTGTATTCCTTATGTCATCAGCTTTCCAACAATAGCAAACATGCATATTTTCATCACTTTCTTCCCAATTCACCTTTAACGCTTAAGCTTTTTTATTTTTATTTTTTCATTTTAGCAAAGAAAAAAAGTTACATGATATTGTATTATTTTGCTGTATATATGTAAATACAAAACAAACAAGTTTTACATTCATATGTAAAATCAAATTAACAGAAAAAAAACTTGCCAAAGAATGGAACTAGGCTCGACTAGCACTTGTGCTAACTTCTAGTTCCCATTAACAACTTCACCTAAACATCCACAGAGTGGATTTGGCGCGATATAAGTTACATTATTATTATTATTATTATTAATATACATATTTAAGTATATATCTTTTGTACATTTAATAGTATGCAGATGTATGTCTACAAAATATCGTTTTAAAACCAGTACTGTTCAATCGACATAACTCTTATGTTATGTATACATGTATCAGTATTTTTTTTAATTTTTTTTTGCATTGTATGATTGTTCATATGTACTGTAATTATTGTGATGTGTTGTTGTTAATAAATTCAAATTCAAATTCAATTCAAATTCAAACCTTCAGGTCATTCAGGAATCCCATGACTTTTAGCAACCGATCACCTGTCTGATTATCAAGATATTTTGCGTTTTCTGAACGGTTTTCATAACACTACAGTCTATTGGGGAAAAGGAGTATGGTAAAACCAGTAACTCAAAGATTTGTACTTTTTTGAGGCACTTCCTGATCATTTTGAAGCGCAATTTTTTTAGGGCTTCAATATCACACCATATCACACACACTGATAACACGTAGGGCCATGCATCTCAGATTTAACATTGTTAAAAGATGCCTTTAAAGACCCCATCATCAACTCACCCCCACTGTGAAGAAGACCATACAGAGGATGGAGAAAGCACTGGTGTAGCCAAGGAAACCAATCTTAGGAAGGCAAGCCAACGGGAGGATGATGAAGAAGACGAGAAGGAGAACCAAGTAGTCTCCGTTTACATACCACTCACTGCTTGGAAGAACATGGATTAGCATGGAGTATTGCGCATAGCTTAGATGAACATGATTCATTTGTAATACAGTTGAATCTTTTATAAATGTAATGCTTCCTGGGAGAAATTTCAATTATTTAAACATATTTGTGGCTTACACCCAGTAAGATCGATTGATCGATCTGTAATTGAAAAACAAGTCAGAAAAAATCTTGGAACCAGCGGGACTTAAACCTGCATCTACTGCTTGCCGGGCAGCGACTCTACCACCAGGCCATCACTGGTCCATGGCACAGTCACGATGAACTAGAAACAAATACCTAAGTTCTCCTGATTCATTCTGACTTATTAATATTCATTAGTCCGCCATAGGACAATAACTTTTATAAATGTAGCTGCCCGGCAAGCAGTAGATGCAGTTTCAAGTCCCGCTGGTTCCAAGATTTTTTCAGACTTGTTTTTCAATACAGATCGATCAATCGATCTAATTTACTGGGTGTGAGCCACAAATATGTTTAAATAACAGTTGAATCTTGTTATGAAGAACACTGTTATAACAATCCCAGTAAATTATGTCATCCCAATTTCGTCAATATCTCTTGCTTTTTATCCCTGATATGGCAAGCAACAATGTAATTTTCTTCATCTAAAGGAGTTTGTTAGAAGGAGATTTTACTGTGCTCAAGTGTCTCTTTATATTTTCAAAGGTTAAGTCAAGTTCAGGTATAGTGAAAAGGAATTGGGAATTATATTTCTAAAGTTTTGAGTACCCCACTCCCCTTCCCCCTGCCTTTCATTACAAAAATGCTTTGATGAAAATATTTTATATGGAACATGCAGAAAATCCGATGTGGCATAAGCTCTATGAACTGTCTGAATTAACTATGCCCAGGTAATGAGGCACTTTTATCATGCAGATGTGCATTCTACTGTGTAATGAGCTGCATGTTAAAATTAAGAATTTATGAATGCCAGTTAAAAGTGTTCTAGCTTGCTTTTTGTTTTGCAATGAGAGAAGGTTATTTTACAATATATTAATTAAAATTGTAAATTATACTATTACAGTTGAATTTAATTCTCCCCATATGGCAAAATCCTTACAAATGGTAGTGAGGTAGTCCCATACCAGTATATCAATAATGATATCATCTCCCAACAATTCTTAACACTTATAGTCCTTGTCTCCATGTTTTTCTCAAACTTTAGTAACAGGCTTTTCATTTTTTGTTCTTTCTTTCTCGATACTGGTGATTTACCAATTTACTTTGCTAAGCTTTCATTCATATCAACTGTATATGTATGTAAAAGGGTAAATTCCAATTATGAAGTACCGGTATGATACTTCTAAATACACTTCAATATAGTAACAGGTAAAAATGAGGTGACATATGATGCAATTTGATAATGAAATAATATTTATATTACTTCACAAGAGGCTTACTTTGCAGACTGATCTTCATGTAGAAATGTCTTGAGAACTGCTGGCATCTCATTTTTTACAATAAATAGATAGCTTGACATAGCTGGGAAAGAAAGACAAAATAATGTTAAGTGAAACAAATTATAAAACTATATAGCTTAATGTTTTAATTGCATTACAATGGCTTCATGCATTATTGAGATATGTAACAAACAAAATATAAAAGAAAGTAAAAAGAAAAAGAAAAAAATCTTGGTGAAATCAAGAGGTGATACGCAGTGCAATGCATTTTTTAGCCTAATAATGATAATGATAATGATGTGAATCATGTGATAATTATAACTATTCATGACTAATTAATATGAAAATGGTGTTTATATGGATTCTATACTCACCACCTATATTTTGAAGGAGTATAGCACACGCTGCCATTAGCTGAAAACACAATGAAGAACAAGAAAAAAGATGTATCAATCATTTCATGATATAAAACAAGCATAATCAATGCATCAATGTTTCATACAGTTCCTTGCACAACCCGGAAATTAAAGTAATAAAACTTGAAATGCAGAAAGTGATGGGGGGGGGGGGGGGGGGGGGGGGGGAGAGAGGAAGATGACAAAAGAGGAGAAATATAGCATGAGAGACGAGTGGAAATAAATAGGGAGGTAACTGTAAATGGATAGAGACAAAGGAAGAGTGATAAAGAGTCAGGAATAATCAATTAATTTTATGAAAAGTGAGTTTACCAAAAGAATAGTTGTTTATATTAGGGTATGAATTCTATTATTCTACACTTGCTCAAATGTTTAATGAATAATAATAATAATAATATAATAATACTTTGTTCTTTTAAAGCGCATTTCATGTCTGTTGAAATTTCAATGCACTTTACAATATACATATATAAAGTCTAACAAGATCATAAAAGGGAGATGAAACAGAAACATATATAGAAAACAATGAAGTTCTTACAAAGAGAAAAATTACAACATTTCTTGTCCTTTACTACTATGCTAATTTGGAAAGGTGAGTTTTGAGTCTAGATATGAATTTCAGTATTGTTTCAGTATAGAGTACCGAAGCTGTGACGTCATGAAAATATATTTTTAGAATTTCTCAATTTTTTCTTAATTTTCCGAAAGAGCATCAAAAATAATGTCCAAATGTCAAAAACCAATTGAATATGTTAAGTATTGGCTGAGATATGACCATCTGAATAAAAAGATTGCCTATAGGAGCTCAGTATTATTGCTCTGGCTCCTAACCATTAGGAGCCAGAGGATATAACACTGAGTTCCCATAGGACATATATTTATTCAGATGGTCATATCTCAGCCAATACTTAACATATATTCAATTGGTTTTCGACATTTGAACATTATTTTTGATGCTCTTTCGGAAAATGAAAAAAAAATTGAGAAATTCTAAAATTAGATTTTTGATGACGTCACACTTCATCACTCTATTCAGTTTAAAGATAGCTCTTCAAACAACCTACCTTTCCTGGTACACCCATTGCACTGTTTCCTATGTCTTCATATGACCTATGACCTGTGATGTCACACATCTTCAAGAGGAGATGAATCGTGTAGTTTGCCATCATGGCAACAGCCAACAGCATCAAACTAGAGAAAAGGACAAGATAACTTTCTCAAACTCTATTGGATGTTGTCAATTAACTAATACACACGGTCAAGGTAATATTTTCACTCATGCCAAAACTTCAAACTTAAAGGTAAAGACCGGTAGTAGTAAAATTGTGGTTCTAGGGTTTTGGGTGCAAAATATCCTTCAATATTGTTTAAATATTGCCTTCAGAGATTTAGATTACCTAATTTAGATGGCAATACTTCGACCTAAATTCGCAAAAAATTCGCAGAAATATATGCCCGATGTTCAATGTTGAAGTGCATTTGCGATATCTATCCAGGCCGGATCGATATGATTATTTACCAAATATATCAATTAGTAGGCCTAAGTGGTTAACCGGGGAAAAATTTGTATCATCACGTATTAGTCAAACATATTCTTTCACATGATTGGTAATAAGAGCTTCCATTTCATTTTTTGAGAAGGGGCATTTCCAAGACTGGTCTATACCTTTAAAAATAAGGCTTTTTATTTCAGCGTATAATTAAGAAGTAACAACCAATATCAATTCACACTATACATTGGATTTGGCTACGATTCTATTGAAGCACCAAGCATTTGATGAAATAAATGCTTAAATACTATGTTGAACTAACGAGTGGTTTGTATTGTATGATAAGGCTCAGGCATTGTTCAACATGATTCAGGATAACAGGTGTGGATTTTAGTTTACCTAAAGAGGATAATGCCAGACTGTGCCATTGCAAAGGGTAAGCCTAAGATCCCACTCCCTAGTATAGCATTCATCAGATTGAACACTGATAATCCAAAAGATGTCTTTCCTGATGCAACTGGCTCCACTCTCACAGTCACAGCCTCCTGAAAAAGAAAATAAATACTGGACATTCAATATTACTAGAAGAACTTGGCGTGTGATATCGAGCAGGAGAAGCATGCACTTGGCAGAAATAACCCTCTTGAATCTTGAATCTTGAATTTGTTGCACCCAAAAAGCTACGTTGACAGCTGTCCAGGGTGGAGTAATAGTGGTAGTGGTATGAGGAATTCTTTAACTAAAATGACATTTGTCAACCTTCCCTACGGCTACACACAGATGATAACCCTTGCCGAACACACAAGGGGTGGGTGTGGGGGGGGGGGGGGGGGTAGGGGGTAGGGGTAGAATTACTAATGATATATCAGAATTGATAAAACTTAAAATTTGAGCCGGGTTGCTTTTGTGGCAAGCAAATCAAAACTTGCAAGTGAGAGGATACTATAAATTCATATCCAATCGAAAGACCCTGATTTATTTCAAGTTAAGAAAATAATGAGAATTAAATACCTTAACTCATACTGCCTTAAACTAAGTTAAAGTCAAACTCAAAAGACTAAACAGTAAACTCCTCAGCTCAGTCGAGAAAAAGGGTCTGTTAGGATTTTGAAAATTCATGTGGAAATACACATTAAAAAGAAAGATAAAAGCGGGGACCGGTAAAAGGAAAGAAGAAGTGGAAGCATAAACACGTGCAGAAAATTGTGCCCAGTTATGTCAGGTCCTTTGGCCTTGGCCCAGCTTTAGTTTAGCCTTGGGTAACTATATATTTTAGTAAAGAAGTACACTCCAGCAAAGCTAAGCATAGAGAGTCAATGCTAATGCGTATTAACCTTTACCACTGCACTAGGTGTTAATAGGCAGCATTTAAATACATGAATAGTCAATACACTCACAACACGCAAATGCACACAATCACATAAATGCCAACATTTGAAAATCAGAAATCTGTACAAATTATGCTATTTTCAAAAAAAAGAGGAACAATCCTAACTCTCCTATTCAATACTACAGACAGATTTGTACAAAATGAGGAACACCTGCATTAAAATGATAATTATCTTCTCCCAAAAAGAGGAATGTTCCTCTTTAATCTGTACAGTTGGCATGTATGCAATCATGCCGATGCGTCTGATCGGCAAGTTTGACAGTAGGTCTAGACTCACAATTTAAAATTTTAAATTATTCTTTCTAACATTGGAAAGTTGAAAGAATTGTATTTTACTGATATTTAGGTGTCATCAATCGTCATGAAAAGTACCGATTTTCAGTGAAATTAGTTGAATTTTGTACAGCGGTGTTTGAAATGTTGAGAATCATAGCACAGCTTTTAATACAGAGCCAGGATAGTAATGCACCAACATGACCAATGTGTGAAAGAAGTATACTTGCCTGTACTGAAGTTGAATGCAACAAAGGTGTATCATCAACAATACCATGGTAAATTAAATCATGCGATTGGTCGTTCGCATCTTCTACACGGCCTGCTGCTAAGCGATGGCATTTTGACTCCATTTTCTGGCAAATAATAGCTAGACGATTGACATCACTACTACTCAGAACCCCCTCAGAACCACTCAGAACTCGCCTCATTCATTCGTTCAATAATGCATTCTGCTGCCACACACACACACATGCACTTGTAAGACATCCCCCGAATGTAAACATTGTACGAAAAACAACCAAGAGAGGGCTTGTGAAAATGGCGTCGCCAGGCAGTGCGGGTAAATTTCAATTCCAATTTAGTTTCCTTATTCTTCTCAAAGTATTTATGTGTTTTCTTAAACTTTTCAAAATCATAAGTTGCTCGAGAGAATGATGTGGATTTCTGTTTTTATTTAAAAGACATTTTGAACCGTTGAATGATCGTTAATGTGCAATGTTTTAACAATAACAGTGAGGCAGTGTCGTGACTGAGCTGAGCTGAATACTGTAACTGTACTAACCGTACTGTATACTGTACTTAATTTCTCGCCCCCACCAGCCGCCCAGCTCAGCGCGCGCTACTCCACCGCCGCGCTGGCCGGATGGTGAAGGGCTTGGCCTTGGGCAGCGTTTCACGAAAACGTCATCATCTTGGTCAGTACAAGTTCACTGACATCCCATTAAAATATTTGTATCAAGTTTAAGACGCGTTTCAACAGTAGGGGCGCTGGTCCGAGAATGAGGATCGTCCTCTTAAACAAGGATATCCTCATAAACGAGGACAAAATGCGTCCTCAAAAATAAGGGTTGTCTGCATTTTCGAGGACGTTTTTTTACATCGGTGCTCTGGGGGTTTCATGTTACAGAACCGCCTCCTGGCGATGCCAAAAATGGATTCCCTGGGGAAAAATAACCCTAGTTCACCGTCTACTTTTATGTCAGTCTTCCCAAGGATTTATTGCTTATAATGTGAAGGTCTCTGTAGAGTCTACAATGTCAATGTAAAATGCATCAAGAAAATCATTGCAGAATCCGTTTTTTGCATCGCCAATGTGCCGATCAAAAATATGAAACGTCTGCAAAAATGCAGACGGTCCTTATTTTTGAGGACGCATCGGTCCGTGTTTACGAAGACGATCCTTGTTTATGAAGACGATCCTTATTCTCGGACCAGCGCCCCTACTGTTCAATGGGATGTCGGATATTGTTGGTGAACTGAAATGTACTTCAGGACGCTTTCACAAAACAATGCCCAGGTTGTGTCCTTCCGAATTCCGTGTTGACTGTTGTCGATGTATTGTAGAAATAGAATATAGATTCTAGACTCTATGATGTGGAGCCCCTGGCCTGGCTGGCTGGCTAAGTCAGATGAAGTAAACTTCGGAATTTAGTTTAAGGTTATGCCTCTGAGTTGGGCTAGATCGGAATATATTGATATCTTTGAGGAAATGAAATTAAATATAGATCTAGACTAAGATACAATAATTTTCAGAATACTCATTAGGTCTACTGTATCTTGTCATTATATTCCATGCGCATATGCAAATGAGGATTAAGCGCCATTTTATTAATAATATGCACAGGCGCACAAAAGTTTGAGCGCAGGCAAAGAGATGACAGAAAAGTTACAATAAAAGTTACCGGTAAGAAAACATGCAACAACAATTTTCAAGATACCAACTCTAATTCTTTATCTTAACAGCAAAGATACAACAATATTAGAGATAAAACAAGTTTCAGAATACCGCCCCTGGTGGTGTCCTTCCTTGTTGATGCAGATTAATAATATGGGGCACCTGGCTGGCTAAGTCAGACAGAAGTAAACTTCCAAGTGACTAGTGACTACCGGTAGTCTATGGTTATGCCTCTGAGCTGAGCTGAGTGAGTTAGAGGTCTGCTAGATTGGCATTATCGTGATGTCTTTGAGGAAACCAGTTTTTTTTTTGCCCTGAACACTTTTTTTTAGCCAAAACATGCCCTCCTTTATAGGCTTTAGGCTTTCCTTTTTTTAGTATTATTGTATTAAAGCAATCTCTCTTCCCTGTTTTACTTGTCAGGTTTATAATATTTTAGAAATATAGGCCTAATTAAAAGTAGTCTAGACTCTATATTTATTAGCTTTACATTCTTGGGAATCTATATTTTCAAGGGTAACATTTTGCATATTATATTGTTTGTCTAAAAATAGCCATTATTACTTCTTGTCAATGTGTTTGTCTTTCAACAGATCTGGAGGCAACTCTTCTGAGTTTTGAAAGGTTGGACCGAGCATCACCAGAACTGTGGCCTGAGCAAAGTAAGATGTTTCACCAGGAGTGTGTGTGTGTGTGTTTTCAGCTTAAAGGTACTATGTCCCATTTGCAGGCCAAAAAAATGAAAAAGTTAAATTCCAACTGCATTTGAAAGATAATACTAATTTAGAACTTCCCTAAAAAAGGTGGGGCTTGAAAAGTGGGAAAATAATGACTATTAGTTGTCAAATCGACTTTAGGGCTATAGAGCCCAAAAGTAATAGTCTTGATTTTCAGACAATTGTACCAAATGGTCATACGTTTTATGCTGCGCAAAGATTCAATCAGTTTAATCTTGGCCATCATCACAAGAAGTGGGTTATTGATGTAGACAAATGCTCATGTACCCTAGTTACATGTATGTTATTACCAAAGAAGAAAAAAAGCCAGTCAGTCACTCAATAGTGTTGGACAGTGAAGTCTAGCAAGTAAACGAGTTTCCTTGCATAATTTGAATATGAGGACACTGCTAACGTTTAAATTTCACAGATAGGACATACATGACATATTCATAATTCCTGCAAAGTTCTACAGCATTTGAGGTTGGCTGCAAAAGGGACATAGTACCTTTAATGTAGGGCATATCCCATTGGGCAAATGCACTCTACAGTTTGGTACCCCAAGCCAAGGTCTTGACATTAACCGGAACCCTAGACACAGTGGTGCCCTAAAGCTAAGCCTGCACCCCTAAATCGAATAGTGTTAACATGGGGCTCATGCATCCAGGCGCCTTTTGGTGCATGATGAGGAAATAATTATTTTCCTGAAACAAGTGGAGTATAATCATTAGAGGAAGAGTTCATTAACTGCTCAAGAGAAATAGCTAGAGATACATTGAGATTTTAGGGTAGTATTTGGTTTCTGATTAGAAATAACTACCAGTGTAATTCATTGGGACATCTAGTTATTTTATGTGAATTTGAGAAGTGCCTGCTTTTCTTTTGTTTTGATAATGTTGTCAAGGTTATTATCTGTACCTGTTTTTTCTTAAATTCTTACTTTATTACAGTTCCTGGAGTTTCCAATTTTGCTGACATCAAAAGTGTAAGTATGATGTGATATTAAAGTGCAGGAAAGGAAAGAAAGAGAAAGAGAGGAAAAAGAGTGGGAATACCACCAACACTCGGGGTCCTGTTTCATGATGAAACTTTTTATCAACAATGAGTTTACAGAATTATAGATATAAACAGCTGAAATCATTGCATTTGATGGGCTGTGAGCAGATTTGTCATACGATTGTGGCGTAAGTTTTTATTAAATGGGGCCAGGTTAGAGTTTGTTGAAATATAATCCATGTAATTGTTCTATTTATTTTTCAAATGCAGTTTGTATATAGTGGTGGTTTTCTTTGGAGGAGGGGCAGTTATTGGAAACACTCATTTAGATCATTTTACATAACATTGTATAATAATTAACTATTGAGGCATGTTTCCTGTCGGGCAGTATATCATGAGCGTGCTAACAGTCCATTACCAATACCCATAAAAATACATAAAATCGTAAGAATAACTAAAGCTAAATAATAATTGTCACATTTATATAGCACTGTGCTTTTACCATTCTAGCCGAGCTACCCTGGTAAGGTGCTCTGGCATTCAAGGAATATTTCCCTACAGGGTACTGGGTACCTTAAAGGAGATATAATTGTGTTCATCTTCAATATGACTTACTAGCATGATATTAAACAGGATATCTTTATTTTCTATGATTAGCCATTCAACAATGCAAACTCACCCCCTTGGGAAGCTGACTTGG
>JAVYIG010011624.1:0-59304 GCA_035222895.1 Strongylocentrotus droebachiensis | reverse complement strand
CGGGTGTGGGTCTGGGAGGGGAGTTCTGGCGCCCTCCCAGAGTAAGAAGCATTTGCAATTTTAGAACCAAATTAGGCGCATTTTCAGGCACTTCCTGGAGTAATATGACGTAAAATTACTTTCTCCTACCCCTCCCAAGAGTAGGGATCTTTGACTTTTGCAATTTGAGAACCACATTTGGCGCATTAATGTCCACCGGCACTTCCTGGAACGAGGCCTTCTGATTGGTTAGAAGTTAGAGAAAAGTGATCTGTCACGTCTTGAGACGTTGTATAAAATTATGCTTTGATGCCGCACAATGCACAAAGACGGTGGTCCGGTACTTCATCAGTAGTACTTGCAGAAATGTTCTCGAGTGTATAAACTGTGTCGTTATCAGGGGCGTCGCTAGATCTTTGTCAGTGGGGGAGTGGGGAGGGAGTAGAGGCCACCGATTACCGACAAAACGAGCAACCAATTACCGACAAATATATTAATGCCAATGTCCAAATGTCTACAAATTGAACCTTATAAACCCGAGGTCAGGAACTGAGTTATTTTTCAGTCTCCCCCCTCCCGCGCAAAGCGCGCAATCTTTGACACTTCATTAAATTATTAGAGAAAGAAGACGATCCGTTGTATCGTGTTCTTGTCTGAATCCAGTTCCCGCCCCCCTCGCGCGAAGCGCGGCAGTTTTGACGTTTTAATAAATTATTATTCTTAATCCTTGTCTAAATTCATTCTCGCCCATCCCGCGCGAAGCGCGGAAGCTTTCACGTTTCATTAAATTATTAGAGAAAGAAGACGATTCGTTGTATCGTGTTCTTGTCTGAATTCAGTATCCCCCCCCCCTCCCGCGCAAAGCGCGGAAGCTTTGACACTTCATTAAATTATTAGAGAAAGAAGACGATTCATTGTACCGGTTCCGACTCTTAATTCTTGTTTGGATCCAATTACCCCCCCCCCCCCTCCCCCTCCCGCGCGAAGCGCGGCAGTTTTGACTTTTCAATAAATTATTACTCTTAACCTTTGTCTGAATTCATTTTCGCCCATCCCGCGCGAAGCTTGAAGTGCGGAAACTCTGACGTTTCATTAAATTATTAGAGAAAGAAGACGATTTGTTGTATCGTGTTCTTGTCTGAATTCAGTTTCCCCCGCCCCCATTCACGCGTGAAGCGCGGAAGCTTTGACACTTCATTAAATTATAAGAGAAAGAAGACGATTCATTGTACCGGTTCCGACTCTTAATCCTTATCTGAATTCATTTCCGCCCATCTCGTGTGAAGTGCGGAAACTCTGACGTTTCATTAAACTATCACTCTTAATCCTTGTCTGAATTCATTTTCGCCCATCCCGCGCTAAGCGCGGAAGCTCTGACGTTTCATTAAATTATTAGAGAAAGAAGACGATCCATTGTACCGGTTCCGACTCTTAATCCTTGTCTGAATTCATTTTCGCCCATCCCGCGCTAAGCGCGGAAGCTCTGACGTTTCATTAAATTATTAGAGAAAGAAGACGATTCATTGTACCGGTTCCGACTCTTAATCCTTGTCTGAATTCACTTTCGCCCATCTCGCGTGAAGTGCGGAAACTCTGACGTTTCATTAAACTATTACTCTTAATCCTTGCCTGAATATATTTTCGCCCATCCCGCGCGAAGCGCGGAAGCTTTCACGTTTTATTAAATTATTAGAGAAAGAAGACGATTCGTTGTACCGTTCACTACTCTTAATCTTGTCTGAATTCAATTTCCCCTCTGGGCCCCTTAAGTATGGAACGCCCGGCAGTGCTTGTCACAGTTGCTTCTGGAAAGATTTTTTTACTAGTGTTACTGTTAGTGGCCACGGCCCCTTAGTGACTATAAAAAAACATATGCTCTTCCTGGCCATTTGGGAATGTGTCAGTTTGCAACAGAAATGGAGAAACGCGCATTTTGTTGAAAGTCATGTGATATCACGAACATCATACGGTCACTTGTATTATGGAATTGAAAATAAGTCATGGTTCAATTTTATTGGGGGGGGGGGGGGCTGGCGCCCCCCAAGCCCCCCCCCACCAGTACGCCAGTGGACTAAACTATAAACAAAAAAGATAAAGACGTATGACATAAAAAGAATATAATCAACTTGAATGTCCGACTAAGTTCCGTGGCACAAACTCGGCATTATTGGACAAAATTGGATTAACCTAATAATTATAAAGCTTGGTCTTGTTGCTCTGTTCGCCAGCAGTTTAAGGATATGAAACCCCGCGGCACAACAAGCCAAGCTTATATAGAGCCTACAAGTAAAATAATGCCGCGTATGTACCACTCACCCAACCGGTTCAAGAAAAAATTATGATTAACGTAAAACTAGATCTACTGAATTGTTAACTTAATAATATTAATATTATCAGCACTCAAACACACCCAACGCACATATCAGTACAAAGCGTAACAAAATGCATACATCTATAAAATGCATACATGCATATATATCTCTACAAATCCAGTAATATGTTATTATTATATTATTTATATTATTTCATATTAAAGGTAATACAAAGTTTTGGTATGGGGTCATGGATTTGGTTCAAATGAAAATATTGGAAGCATATGCGTTCCTACAATATTCATTGATCGTTGTCGGGGTCGAAATCCACTCTAAAGTTATGAAATTGTAAATAATAAACACTTTATGTTGAATAGCTCCCTCTCAAGGTCAAGATATTAATTAAGCTATAAAACAATGTTTATTGACCAAAATCGACCGATTAGCTATTCTCGTTCGGAAATTATATACCACAACTATATACTCTGAGATTTTCATGGTCGCAGCTACCATTGTACGGCCGTAGGAGCTATTTGAAATTTATCAAAATTTACCGGGAGCACCGGATCTTTATATTCAATTTTTCTCGAAAGCAGAAGTGTTTTAGGGGCTAAATTTGTTGGTGATTTTAATACATCCACAGGGGCATCCAAATATATCAAAATTGTTAAGTATCAATATCCACCCATTTTTCAAAATTTCCCAAAACTTTGTAATACCTTTAAGAGTAACATAAAAGTCTATTGTCAATCTGACTGCATGATAAAGGAATTACATGTATATTGTACACAATAGTTTACACGATACAAAATTCATTACAAAAACTTTGAGTAATACCGGGGAGGTGAGACTGGTATTAACACAGAATGATTGCTGTTCTTGAATCATCGTCGAAAATACGTGAACAGGGGGTAGTAAAGCATTGTTAATCGAACAATGGCTTTCCATACTTCCCGTCATTGTCATGTGATCAATGATTACATGATCATGTGACTACGTGATTTCTAGCACAGTTCAGCGCTAGTACAGCGATCTCTGAGCTGAGGGCCGCGCCAGTGCATACCCCGTACGTTACGCTAGCTGAGCCGGTGATTTTGCTGAACTGAAATTACCGGAATTACCTGTAACGACAAGACTAGTTAGTTGGAGATTTCGTGATTTACGTTTTGACATTCAAGATGGGGTTGTCGCGCTACCAGATCCTACTAGCTGTAGGAATGCTTGTTACTGGAAGTATCAATACACTAAGCAAGAAAGCACAGAATGATTGTCAGTGAGTAACTTTTATTTTTTCTTCTTCCCAAACATTAATTAAACTAAATTGACCTTCACCTTGCCTTGTCTATGGCATGTATGTGTCTTTTGATCTGCTGATACGGAAGAAAAACGAAATGGTCAAAGAGAAATGAACAATGTCATCCTCATTGTTTATCTTCCTTGTATCACAAGTGATGCGGTCTGATGTATGTGATGAGCATAGCATTAGCATGCATGAAAGACAAGAAGGACATTTTCCATATGACAAATAAATACAGCTACAGGCTGTTTTTTTTTGTTAAAAAAGAGAATGTGAGGTAACAGAAGGCTGAACACATCTTTTTTTTTTCAGTTTGAAATAAAATGGTAATTACACCTAGGTCTATCTTGATCTAGTTGAACTTTACTCTCTGATTCTTTTCTTCTTTTTCTCTTGCCTATTGCTATTGGAATTAAAAGAGGGCATGAAATTATTAATGTGGGAAAAAAAATCAAGAATTTCTCAAATCATTTTTGTAAAGCTTTAATGTTACGTGGAGTGTGATGAAAAATGAATTTAAAGGTAGAAATGAATAAAACGCTTGCTTGTTTTTTTGTGGCAAATATATATGACCAACAAAATTATAGAAAGAGGAAAAATGTAATTCCATTTTCTCTTAATGGCAGCTGCCATTGCATGGACTTCTTATCTTGATGATAATTTTTGTGAAAATTTTTATTCTGAAAATATAGACTTTCTGTTTACATTCCCACAAGTGAAGTGTGCAGAGCAGTTTATTTGCTGGAAGAATCACAGCTACCTTTTTCATGATGAGATCAAGGGATGGTCAAGCATTATTGCAGACTTGGAATTAAAGAGTATTATAGCCACACTAATGAAAAGTATGAACAAATATATTTTGTTGTTGTTGACTTGTTGTTTTTCTTCATCCATTCCTCTTGATATAATTTTGTCTTTTTCATTTGTGCAGTGTAAAAGGTGTAGCAATACCCCATGGGCCAAATGGAACAGCTGAGGCAACAGCACATGAATTTGATCATCCATGGTTTCAAACTATCATCATGTTCATAGGTAAATAACTAAATTCATCACATTTTACTTCTCTTTCTTTATGATATACAATCTTCTCATTAAGTCATACCGCGTGTTTCCACAGAAAAAAGTTACATGGTATCACCCGTGTAATACCGTGTAATACCGTGTAACTTTCCTGTGGAAAGACAAGCAACACGGTTTATTGGCGACCGAGATACAGATTATCATAACCACCTCTGGGAGGTGGTTATTGCCAGGCGCGTAGCCACGGGGGGGCACGGGGGGGCACGTGCCCCCCTAAAATTTCCAGGATCGGTTGAAATTTTGTAGACCCCTTTTTTTACCTCGATCGATGTATGTGCCCCCCCAAACATCAAACTCTGGCTACGCGCCTGGTTATTGCTGTGTCGATCCGTGTGAAATCATTGTGGAAACACGGCGACAAACCGTGTCTGGCGGGAGGGAGAACAACTCGTTTGAACCACATATGATCGTGTGGAATCCTGTGTAGATCTGGATCCACGATCGAGGTCAAAGGTTGAATCTTGACTTCCCATTGACATGGTATTTGCCTGACTTGGGCTAATCGGAATGCTGTGCTTTGTGGAAACAGATTGGTTTAATACCGTGTCGCTGCGACACGGTATTTCAATTCCGGAAAAGATAATCCCTGTTCCACTTTTTTTTCTGTGGAAACACGCTTTTAGTTATTAACTTTTCACCAGTTGTCTGTCTTTGTCCACCCCCATTCTCTCTCTCTCTCTCTCTCTCTCCCTCTCCTGCTCACTATGTTACATATCTGTTTTTGTTTTGTTGTACGGCTTTCATTCTTTGATTTCTTTAATGTTTTGTTCTAAAATTCTTTTAGAAAGGAAATTATTGTCATATATGTGTATGTCTGTAGCTATGTAGATCTTTTCATATTGTTCTCTATGGTAATAACTACATAATTACCTTTACCTTTACCGCAAATACTGGAAGAATGCTGAGACAGCAGTCGAGCTTCCAGGTCTATCTTCTTGGTCTATCTTCTTGGTCTATCTTCTTGTACTCATTCTCTTTAATAATAATTCTCTTTAAGGGAGGCAGAGGGGCAAGAGGTTGCATCTTGACTGGACAATGTACCATGTACATGTACAATGTCCCAGGAGCAAAGAAATTAAAGAAATCAGTTTGAGTATTGAGAGATATGACACTGTTCCTTCCAGCAACGATCAAGCCTGGATTTGAAGGTGTCTATGGTGGGAGCCTGAACTACTACTTCAGGCAGAGAGTTCCAGTCGTCAATCACTCTGTGACTAAATGTGTTCTTCCTTACATTTGTCCTACACCTCGGCTTTGCAAGCTTGAGACTATGCCCTCTTGTAGGTGTGTCTGCTAGTTGGAAGAAGTGGTCAGGGTTGAGTCTGTCATGCTCATAAATGATCTTGTACACCTGAATCATGTCTCCTCTCCTTCTCCTGTACTCAAGTGATGGCAAGTTCAGGCATTTAAGTCTCTCTATGTAAGGTAGGTGTTTCATTGTGGAGATCATCTTTGTTGCTCTCTTCTGTACTCTCTCCACAGCTTTTGCGTCTGAAATGTACCTTGGCGACCAGATTACATTTCCGTACTCAAGGAGGGGGCGCACTAGTCCCTTAAACAGCTTGGGAATGGTGGATGTGTCATGACACTGAAAGGCACGTCTGATGCTGATCAGGACCCTGTTGGCCTTGTTGATGGCATACGACACATGGCTGTGGAACTTCAGTTTGTCATCAACAAGTACCCCTAGATCCCTTGCCTCTCCAACTGTACTCAAGGCTGAACTCCCGATTGTGTAGCGCTCCTGACAGTCTCCAGATCCAAGATGTAAAACACAGCATTTTCTTGCGTTAAACTGGAGTTGCCACTTTGAGGACCAGTCTGTCAATGAGCACAGGTCAGCTTGGAAAAGTTTGCGCTGGTCAGGAGTAGAGACGCATGAGAAAGCCTTGGTGTCATCTGCGTAAATTCTTACAGTGGAGTCCAACACCTCAGGGAGATCATTGATGTAGAGAACAAACAGTGTTGGGCCGAGTACGCTGCCCTGGGGCACCCCACTCTTCACGTTGCACCACTGAGATCTGGCATTATTTACCACCACCCTCTGTGTTCGGCCATGAAGGAAATCAGCAATCCATGTTTTGAAGTTCCCTTGGATCTTGTAAGCATCAAGTTTTGACAACAGCCGTTGGTGGGGCACGCTGTCAAATGCCTTTTGAAAGTCTAAGTAGACAACATCAACCTTTTCTCCTTGATCTAGCAAGGCAGTCCATTCTTCAAGAGTGTGGAGCAGTTGTGTAACACATGATCTACCTGGAACAAAACCATGCTGAGAATCACTGATGAGATTATGGGACATCAGATGTTCGACCACCTTATCTCTGATGAGAGATTCCATGATCTTACAGGGGACTGATGTCAGGCTTATTGGACGGTAGTTGTTAGCATCCAACTTGCTCCCCTTCTTGTGCACAGGAACAACGTGGCTTATTTTCCATGCTGAGGGAAGCCTGCCTTCTTGAAATGACTTGGTAAAGATGATGGCCAATGGAATACACACTGATGCTGCAGTCTCATGTAAAACACAGGGATGGATACCATCCGGTCCAGCACTTTTGAACTTGGAAAGCACACTAAGTTTGTGATGTACATCATCTGCAGTAATGTCAAGTGCTGATAAGCATTCAGGAGGTTGCCTAGACTCCAGAACTGGTATAGCAGAAGTGTCCTCGTCAGTGAAGGTTGTCTCAAAGAAAGCGTTCAAGATATCCGCTTTCTCTTCATCTGATGTAGCAAAGGTTCCATCTGTCTTTCTGAGGTCAGGTAACCCACCTCTTGTTTTCAGACTATCTTTGGCATATCTCCAGAATGCTTTTGGATTTTTCTTAACATTCTTTGCAAGATCCCTCTCAAAGTTAATGCGCAGCTCTTTTGTGAAACATTGGAGTGTCTTTGCCAGTCTTCTAGCTCTTGATATGTCAGTCGGGTGCTTGGTAGTTTGAGCTTGTCGCCAAGCACGATGCTTCTGTGCTTGCATTTTGAGCGCTTGTTTGTTCATCCAACAGTGCTTTTTCTTTCTTCGGCGTGAAGCAGAACGCGGGATACATTTCATCATCTTTTCTGTCAATGTTGTGTGAAAGAACGACCAGGCCTGTTCAGTATTCATATCCTTCATAGTCTCTTCCCACTCGACTTCCTCAAGCTCCTCACAAATGTCATCATATCGCCCAATGTTGTATTGAAACTTTGGAGGTCGTCTGTCTGCTTCTGGAGCCGATAAGGTGATAGTGAAACAGAGCCCAAGGTGGTCACTCAGCCCCAGTGGGGGCAACGAAGCAATTTCATCAATCAAGAACTCATTATCTGAAAACACCAAATCCAGGGTGCTGTCTCTCTGACCTTCCCTTTGTCTAGTGGGAAAACTGACATGTTGATATAGGAAGCAGTCGGCTACAGTTTCCATGAACTCTTGATCTACCTCACTTCTTCCAGCATAGGACCCCCAATCAATGTGAGGATAATTGAAGTCCCCGGTAATCAGAAGATGGGTTGGGTTCATATTAGAAACCTCAAGCATCAGATTGCGTAGCTGAAGGTGGTTGTTGACAGAAGGACTTCTGTATATGCATCCAGCGAGTAGTTTCTTGGAACCAGTAAGTTTCAGTGTGATCCACACAGACTCATCAAAGTTTGTTTGAATGTCACAGTCCTGTACAAGATGGCAAATTTCATGTGATACGTAAATTGCAACACCCCTCTTTCCATCTGCAACATTTGAGTGAATATCATATCCATCCAGGAAAAAATCCTGTTCACGTACTGGGTTCTTAACATTTTTGGGGCAGACCTCAGTCAGGAAGACCAAGTCCACTCTGTGCACTTCAAGTATCAGTAGCAGTTCATTCCGTTTATTCAAAAGGGAATCACAATTTGTGTAAAACACCTTCAATTTGCCACTCTTCTGGAATTGTGAGTTTGTTTGTTGTAGCCTGGATATGTCACCATCGTTCACATCCCATGATCCTCCATCCACAGTTGTACATTTAGTTGTAGATACAGGTGAGCATTCACTGTCACTACTACTACTGGTAGTAGTAGTACTTTCATCCTCGCTTCCCTCTATTTCGTCTATGCTATGGCATCAATATGTATGTATCATTTTATTATCACTTTTTCCATCACTGGTATGTGAATATCTTGTGTGTTATAAAATAAACCATTTTGATTGTTATCAACATATAAGTGAAAATTACTTCCTGGGAAATTTGATAAATGGTTTTTAGTTCTTTCATAAATAGATACAATGGATGCTTTGTTTAGCTGTTTATACATGTAGGTCAGGCTCAACTAGCACATGTTTTATTATCTGGCCCCTTTACCAACAACTAGTTTCTCTTATTTTAAATAAATACAAAATCAAAACCAAGTTAACTTTATAGTTTGTTTAAATGCAACATCCATGTATATAATGAAGCTTTATTAGTAAGTATCTTCACTGATAATACATTAAAAGAATAGATTCTTATTCCGCTATGGAAATCGTGCCTTTTCTGTCTGTGCCCCCCAACTTTGGAACAATCTTCCCCATGAAATATGCGAGTCCCCAACGTTAGAAACATTCAAGAGTAAACTTAAGACTTATCTGTTCAATATGTAATGTAATGTAATCAATTTTGTTTGTTAAACTATAAAGCATTATGTAAATATTAACTATTATTATTGTATGATTGTTATTAGGAATTTGTTATTATAATTATGTATCATGTATTATATTGTTGTAATTTGTAGGTTAACATTACTTTAATTTTATTTTGTTAAGCGCTTAGAAACTTTATATTAAGCGCTATATAAATGTAATATATTATTATTATTCCTTATTTCATTATCATTGTCATTTCTTTGTAACTCATCAGGTGAAAGTTTATGTTTGCTGGGACTGCTGATAGCCAGACGTCAGGAGAGAGAGGCATTTAGGGGACAGGTAATTTGAACAGTTGCGAAGTTGAGAAAGGAAAATGGAAAAAATAATGGGTTTTATGCTTCAAAATATTTATTGACAATAATCACATGACTGGTAAATAAATTAGGCCATCATTCTCAGTGTAGTATGACACTGTCATCTTCATAATTTGTTTTTAACTCAGTATTTTCTTATTTTATTCTAGTGGAAATACAGGAGCCATTTGTTTTACCCCAATTCAGGGAATTGGTGCCATATATTAGCTTAAAATGGTTACGCGAATAACGATATACCATTCTTGTTTAATACACATCACATTATGAGAGACTGTCCCTAAGATGCACATCCAAAGAGCTTTGAAAATAATTACACCGGCTTTAGCTCCAATAACCGTAACTTTCAGTGCATTTCAAGGAAGTCACCAGATACCCATTAACCTCGATCCCCAGGGTCCAATGTAGAATATGCAGATTTATATAAACCTGAATACCACAGGTCCATTTCCTTGTCCCAGCCCCGTAGGCAAACGCTTATGTAACAGGTTGTATTTAAACATGAAAATACTAAATCCCTAATTTTTCCCAGCTCAGAGAAACTCATTTCCAAAATGAGCCACCAGAAGATGTAAAGCTGAAACAACCAAGGTAAATAGTCTAACCTAATCTCACCTTAAAAGACATATAAGTTAAGCCGGGACTAAGTCCAGACTAAACAAGAATTTTAGTTCACACTTCTATGGAATGCTAGGTTTCATCTTCCTCCTTCAATATGCATGACAAAGATAATCTACCAAAGACTTTGTTGAAATTCAGTTCATATACTCATGTTATCTTTTTCTTCCCATTTCATTGCAAAATCAATTTTTTGGACACTTTTCATTGAGGGATTCAAATAATCTGTACAGGGTAAATGAGTTGGCAACAGGCACTCCATAAAAGTGTGGACTAACTTAGTAGGCGCTAACTTAGTACGTGCTACCGGAATACCGACCATAGTTTTTTGTAGATAGTTTGTCAATTTAGTATTGTTTTATTATAGTAAACCTTCTCTTTATTAACTAAAGTTTAGTGCTACAGTGTATATCCTTTTGTTGTTTTCAATATGAAATCTGTTATTGTACTTTTACTGCTACTTGCAATGGATCACAATTCTGTATTGATCACGAAACCTGAAAGAGTCCATCTTACAGATAGAATACACAATTTTGAGATATTTAGAAACAAATCTTAGGAAATACATTCAATGCTATTAAAGCTATATTATTAAACCATCATGCAAATTGATGTTATTTACGATCTGTACGGAAAAAAAGAATTTCACAATAAACACGATTACATTTTACCAGTGCTGATATTTTCATTTATATTCCACATACAAAGAATCTTGCTCTACAATTGGTCAAAAGTAAATCATGTGATGAATGATAGTTCACCCATCATTGATGGCAGACGTGCATAAATACTGCGTGCACTGTACGTATCATACACCATTTGCTAGCTGTTAATTGATGATTTGTTGCTCTAAAATGACGGAAGAAGTGAAATGTTTCCGATGTGGAATATCATGCAAATAATCACCTTCTGATTTCAGACGATGGCAAACTATCACTTCCTCTGCGATCTAAATGCATATGCTATCTTTCCAAAGCGACATCCAGATCGCCTCGGAAGTGCTAGTTTGTCCCATCACCTTCACCAACAGTAATTATTTTCATCTATTCACTTTCTTATCTAGAATCTTCCAGGCTATCATCATTCTGCCGACCTTGTGTGACCTTCTAGGAACAACCCTAGCTGGTATCGGACTCCTCTATGTCTCAGCATCCGTCTGGCAGATGCTCAGAGGTTCTATCATCATCTTCACTGGAATACTCTCGGTAATTTTATCCCCTATGAAGATAATAATAAGGCCTTAAAAAAAGATGTTGTATAGCCCTTTAGGTGCCAAAACACGGGTCGGCTGGTCAGAAATCTTTTGCTAAATTTTGTTTAAACTCCCTCTTTTGGCTGATATTTTCTCAGTGTTTAATGCTTTAATACATTTTATTGTTTTAAGGGATAAAAAAAAAAATCTTTTTTTGAAAAGCCGACCGTAGATTTCAAGATTTTTGGGTCCGTCACAAAGGGCAATACAACATCTTTTTTTTTATATTAGGCCTAATAGTGAACATTTGTAATCCACTAAGTCTGCCCAAAATAGATACTCCTCGCTATTGGAGATAGCTTTTAATTGCCAATACAAAGTCAATTACAGTGACAAGCTATACAAGGGTGGTACAGAGTAAGACATAATTATAATTAAATGAGCTAAGATGGTGGGAACAGAAACATGAAGGTATACTCCTTTTGATCATTGTGATTGATTTTGTGGAAAACTATTATCTTGGTTCATCTTGATGGTTTTAGACCAAATCAATAATCTATTTCATTGAAAAAGACTCAGAGGTGGATTGCTTAGGAGTAGAAGGAAATATCTTGTTGAACTTTTTTTTCCTTCCTTCTTTCACCAGCCCTGCATCAAATTCAAAAGAAATATTATCTGTCCACATATATTTTGCATGGGTATGAGATTGCTGAAAGTTCATACTCTGATCTTCACAATTAGGAACTGGATTAGTTAATTAACATTTTCAAAACTTGGGATTTTATGGCCACAATGTGGTACCTGAAATCATAAGTCTATATCACCTTTTCCCCTATGGTGTAATTCTAATGATTTTTTTATGATATTCAAAATCTATTCTTCTTAACTTACAGAAAATCTTCTTAAAAAGACAGCTAAAGTGGTTTCACTGGTCTGGTATGACAGTAACAATAGTAAGTACTGAATGAGACAGAACAAGCAATGAGAATTCCTCCCTACCAGTTTAGATACATGAACAATATATATACATGTAGTGCAATAATGATATGTACCAGGGGTACTCAAATCTTAAATAACACAGTTGATACATTTGAAAAACGGTACACTTCAGTGCACAAATTATTTTGTGTGATTACAGGAGCTCCTTTCGGAACTGGTGTTATACAAGTGTGATTGACTCACAATTATACTTAAGTATTTTATTGTGTTCTTTTTTACCAGAGCTCTTTTAGAGCTTACCAGAGCTAAATCACTCACCACTTTTTTCGCTGGTACACTTACTACATATAATACTACTATAGTTCTACACTGTATGATACTTTAAGGCAATTGAGTTCAGTGAATTTTATAAACATCATCATATCAAAGACATCAGTTTACCTGTTTACACTTTTAGAGCATAGGACTCGATCAAATATGTGAAATTATAGTTTCGATATTCATTCATGCTCATTGAACTTTAATAGGGTGTTGGACTGGAGATGAAATAACTTGGACTTTTTCTATCGCAATATAAGCATATAATCAAAGGATCGTTAATAACTTTGTATATTTATGCAAACTATGTTTTACATGCAGCAGTCCAATTTATTTCTAAATATCTCAATATTTTTAATTTCTGTTATTGCTGTTCATTATGCTTCTTTTTCATTCAGTTTGGCCTCGTTCTTGTTGGCATGTCGACAATATTTGCAGAGCAAGGGACTTCAGAAGTAGGTCAAACTGTCTTAGGTAAGGGAAAACAGAATCATATAAACAAGGGGCCCGTTTCACAAAGCCTTTTTTCAATGACAAATGACAAAAATCAGTGACAAATCTGCTGATAATCAATCAGAAGCAAGGATTTCAGTAGCTTATAACAAAAACTGTCATGTGTCACTGATGACAAGTTTTGTGAAATGCCCCCCCCCCCCCCCCTGTGTTTGGAGCATCCCTATTCCTTTGCAGAATAGCAGTTGACCTCTAAAGGGTAATGTGAAGACCCATTGCCGAGATGGTCTGTCCTGCGAATTGCGCCCCTATGTTTTGTTACATTTCTTTTGTCATTGTTGAACTTCGTAACAAACTACCTTTAAATGTCAAATACTGTTAACCAATTCAAAACTTGTCTTGAGACACATTTATTCAAAAAATTGCTTTTGATGATTAACTTACTCTGTTCATGTTGATGTATATTTCATATGTATTGTAATTTGTAGGTTTATTTGCATTTTCTTTTTGTTTTGTTAAATATGTAATTGTTTATCATTGTATTTTGTTTGTTAAAGCGCTTAGGGACTTTGGTGGTAAGCGCTTTATAAGCACCCTTTTTATTTATTATTATCATTATTTATTATTTATTATTTATTTTTCATTTTTTATTTTTTGTATTGTTGCTTCGACTGAAATGACTTCCAATAGCTTTAAATTACAAATCCTTAGCAACTGTACAAGACCACAATGATGGCATGCTGCACAACAGAAACCGAAGTATGAAACGACCTGGAACTGGACATATTATGTCCTCGGAAGAAATTTTAGAACCATTTGATTTAACACCTTTTATCTATTAATGAACAGTGATTCATTGATGGCATTTCTCTTGTTATGTTTCTTCATTCCAGGAATCTTGTTGATTTTAGGAGGTCAAGTGATGAATGCCATTCAGATGATTATAGAAGAAGTCTTTCTTAAGAAGAGAGCGTATCCTCCACTTCAGGTTAGCATTTCAAGCTCACTCTATCAGAATTATTTCTTTGAGGAGCCCGGTTCAACTACAGCTCCTTCGTGATCTTGAGACTGCACTATACCCCTTGACTTCGTCTCGAGTGAAAGTACAATTTTGAGACCATCGTGGGCAATATTTTTAACGGTGCCCCTAAAAGCAGTCAATATTTATTACCTACACCTGGGTCAAGAGAGGCAACGCACATAAGGCTTCTAAGGACATATAAGAATGGGTCAAGTACCATGTATTTTATTTACAGTTTTAAAAATAGCTTTCAACATATTACAAATACGTTCACTATAACTATGAATCAAATTGATTGTTATTTTGCTTGTTTTTGCAGGTGGTAGGAATGGAGGGAATATTTGGATTCTTTATCTTAGGATTGGTGAGTATCCTTTATAGTCAATATTTAACACACTGGTAAAATCAGTAGGCTGATTGAATCGGCTATTTCTCATCAAATTGGCAACACTTTGGCAAAATGTGTATTGTATGTATGTGAACTTTTAAAAAAAGAAATATAGAAATGGTACTGATGTATTTCATATGTTTTGTGAAATTTAAATCATACACAATGATAATGTGAATCTACATGTAGGACTTTCCATACCATAACATATCCTCTCCCTGAAATGGACTTTCTCTTTTGTTCTTTGTAGATTGTCCTTCCAGTATTGTACTTCATCCCAGATGAGAACGCATACACGGGTCGATACGAGGACAGCATAGATGCCATGTATCAAATTGGCAACAGTCCGAGACTGCTAGCTTTCTGTCTACTGTATCTTCTGTCCATCTCAGGGTATAACTACTTTGGACTGTCTGTTACAAGATCTCTAACAGGTAATTAATTATAACATGTAGTTTAGGCTTCTACCAACCTTGACATTTTATCGTGGGCAAGCTTTCGTCCACTCCTGTGGACTTTCTCGAGCCAAGTGATTATTCATACAGTTTCTTGCTGTCTGTTGCTAGTCTGCAAGCACAGACCCTAATTTGACACTTTATACTAAAAATCATTGTGCCTTGAGAGAAGCCTAGCCCAGCTACCTACTGGAGCAGCTATAGTACATGGCCTATGGTAGTCTTATTGTGCAGACTCTCTTTTACGACTGACCAGGGTTTGTGCCTGCAAACTAGTCTGTTGCCTCGAGATCACGGGAGCGAAGATAACGATGAATAGCCAGAGTCCCTGTTCAGTCAAAGAGTAGACAGGAGCTTGCTTACTAAATGTTAAGGTTGGTAGAAGCCTAAACTTCCATTATGATGTCCCCAACCTAAGAACATTTTCTGTATCACAGGTGAAGAATTACCATATGTTTACTGTCAATAAATTCTAGTTAGTATATAATACTTGGTATAGGTGGTATGCTCTCTGAGCCTATTCTTAAATGGAATTGATCAGATTTGGTTTTGGAAAGTTTCAGTTATGAGCCATTTCTTGTTTCTTGCACTTGTCATGCTATCTGAAGAGGTATATTAGGAGTTGTGAAATGTTTGTATGACCACTAGGTCTGTCTACCCATTGACAATGGGAGTTGGTTGGAACTGGTTGGAACTAGTTGGAACTGGTTGGATCTTGTCTTAAGTCAATGGAACTGCAGCAATTCAGTTGTCAATGGGTTAGCTGGAGATAGAGTGCAGATTACTGATTGTTGTTCATAGTATTATGCTAGAGGGTGAGTACAAGAAATGTCAAGTTACTAAACTCTTGTTCCGGTGATTGTAAGGAGCGGTAGTCTTACAGTGGTCTAACTGACATCTGCAGTAAAAGTGGGGGGAAATGTGTATTAAAAAAAACATAATTATATATTTTTTTTAAACAACAAACAAACGAACAAGTACATTGATATACTAAATGAACAGTGATAATTCATATAGCATGGAATATAAATGTTGACAAGTATTTGCAATTCTTTAATTATATTTTGTCATTCTATACACCTTCACACAGCCGTCCACCGAACCCTGATTGATGCTTGCAGGACCATTGTGGTGTGGATAGTAGGACTTGTTATATACTACGGCTTTGATCCTTCGTTTGGCGAACCATTTGAACTTACATATGGCATACTTAAAAGTAAGTGCATTTCATTCTATCTAGGATGTTCACTTGATCGATGCATGTACAGTCAAACCTGCTTTAGTGACCACCTGTCTACAAAGACTAAATTTTTTGTTTCCTTGAAAATGGCTTCTCATTGAAACATGTAATAAAGGAACCTGTCTACAAACACCACTTCTTGTGTTTCCCTTGGGTGGTCGTTAGAGACAGGTTTGACTGTAGTTCACAAATGTAACATTTTTGGCTGATTTCATGAATGGGTGAATGTTTGATTGAACCCATAGTGAAAGCTTGTTTACAAAACCAGTGACAAATTTAAAATGTTGCATTCTTAGTGTGAGATGCACCAAGCTGGGTTGTATGGAAAATACAGTTTCTACCAAAACCAATCCTTAACCAACATCCTTTACACCTCCACTAAAAGGTTAACTCAACGCCTGTAATGAAATATGAAACAAGAGTAGATCAGGGCCCTGTCTTCTATAGAGTTGATATTAATCGCAACTTGTTTGCGATCGATATGATCGCAACTTTGTACATAAAAGATGGGAGACTGCAAACTTGCAATTGATTCGGATCATAAGACGGGGCCCAGGTGATGGAAAATTATCACAAACCTTACCTTTTACAGTAGTATGCAAGTCTTCCTAACACAAAATTTGGTACCTGATTTGAGATTTCAATGGTACTGTTTTAATCTGATGTCCATTCTTTAGGCAAAATTTTGTTTATGAAAAGGTACCGTTTAATCATTACTAAGTGTTGTTCATAATTTTTGTTCACAGTTGATGGTTTCATGTTTCTGCTGATCGGTACTGCCCTCTACAACAACCTATTTGACCTCTCCTTCCTGCCATGTCAGTGTTTCCATGACGACAACAGGTCATCGGGGTCAACAAGAGATGAGAGGGATGTTAGTTCCAATGGCATAGGCAGCATTCAAGATGCCGCAAGGCCAGAGGGAGATGATGACGATGAGCGTGCACCTTTGATCAAATCTAACCAGGCCCCCATCTTATAAAGAGTTGATATCAATCGCAACTTATTTGTGATTGATATCAATCGCAATTATGTACAGATAGGAGACTTCAAACTTACGATTGATTTGAGGACTTACGATTGATTTGGATCATTCGTAACTCTTTATAAGACGGGGCCCAGAACAGATAGGATTGTGATACCACTGTTCACTTCGGTTACAGGGTAAACATGCTAGCCATAAGTTCTGGTTGCCAGGATAATTATGTGAGGTAGCAGAGGGCAAATATCTTTAGGATGTTTAAAGGCTTTCTGCTTCCCAAATTGGACGAACAGAAAATGGCGTAATAGCATAAATGTACTTTCATCAAATATCCAAATAGACTATTTTTGTAGACTACATACATATATCTTATCAGCAATCAAATTATAACAGTTAAATCAGACAAATGTTTGTACCTTCGCATTGTGTTTATGATCACAGGCTCTCATCCTTGTAAGGTAAGTTAATCTACTTGTCAGTTCTCTGTGTGTCTCTCTCTCTTTCCCTGTTTACAAACCAACTGTGACAGACCCTGGTTTGAAGGTTCAAAACTGAGCTCATCTTCTGAATGACCATGGTTAAAGGAGAGGGAAGAAAAGTTTAGTCTTTCAAAATTACAGAAGAGGCTTGGTTTGTGATGAAGGGGCTGATTTGAACATTTCTTGCCAATTTTTGTGTTCAACATTCTAAAACTATGAATTATCTATATTATCTTTGATGCAATTAGGGAGAGGCAAAGTAATGCTCTTGTCCTGGGGGGGGGGGGGATACACGTAGATGTCTAGTGGCATTAAGGGAGGGGGGGGGTAGTCCTGACTCTGGAGATAGTTGATCTTGAATGTAAAGCCTAGTATTTTTCTTCATGCTTTCATCATTGAATTGTTGACGCTCGGGATTGCGTAAATCACCAAATAGGTTATTTACATTGATGTGCATTAATATATTGGTTTCATACAGATAAATTGCAAATACAATCATTTTAATCTTCAATCTTTGGAAGTGTCTAATAGTAATTGTGCTTCATGGAGGCCATATCAAGAGACTAAGAAGCAATTAAGGAATATACTGAATACCTATTTCACCCATTTTATACTCCATTTGAAACACAAACTATATTCTTTGACATTGTCACACTTTCAATACCAGTAAGTACCCATACTACCTACCCAGGAAAAGAGAGAACTAAATTATTTATAATACTTATTCTTGGAAAGGTATCTATACTTGTACACTTATAGGTATTGAAGCTATGAGTATGTTGTATTATGTTACTGGAAGTGGGAAAATCTATATCTTGCCAATTTATGTTTATCATTGTAGATGAAAGATAATTTTACACGACTTCTAGCTAAAACATAAATTACATCTCTCTTAAAATTATACATTTATAGGAGAAAAAAAATTACATGTTTATCGACATACTAGGATATTTCTTTCAGGAATGACGCAATGAGACTTAACTATCGATATCCTGTTTGTCTGGAATATATATTCATTAATTAATCATGCAAGGAAGATTGAGGTTAATCAGTTTTGTGATTAGTGGACTTTGTGTGTTAAAAAAAAATAAATGCCTACAGACTACCTCAATTCAAGAGATGAAGAAGCAATGCTTCATGTCTAGTGATAATAATAATAATAATAATATTTAATTTTTATATAGCGCTTCATACAAATGTCTCTAAGCGCTTTACAAATATATGATAGGATATCATTAGCCTTAGATATTGGATACTTAAGTTTAATATTCTAGCAATTAAAATATGGCTTCTTTTCAAATAAGTGGCTTCTTCTCTGGGTCGTCTTTGTGAAGTGTAAGTCTTCCTTGCGATGTAGAGGTGTTGGTTTGTGGATACATCACATGGTTTGTGTTTCAAGCACACAGCTCCAGCACACTAATGCCATTTGTTTGGCATGACATTAATCCAAATATATTTGTCCTCTCTTTACCCAGGTGGGCTTTTCATAAAGCTGTTCGTAAAGTTACGTATGACTTTACAAACGACTTGAATATGAAGTGTCAGATAGGATGCCCAAAGTTTTTCCTGATGTTTACACAAAGTGTGACTATATTTCTAATAACCTCAATTAAATTATGGCAAGAAATATACTTTGCATTAAAAATGTTTGTTATAATAAGAATATTAATCTACATCTGCACAGTTCATCTTAAGTTGATGCAGTTAAAAATTGATTGAGCATCCCATTTGGCTTTTCATATATAAGTCATTCGTAAAGTCATGCGTAACTTTACGAACAGATTCATGAAACACCCCCCAGGTGTAGTAAATGGGTATCTGGGAAGGATACTTGGATGCTTCCAGTTCCTTAGAGCAACTTGAAATAAAACCAGGCAAATAATACTCACTTGGTAGGTTCTTAGAGCATCCCCTGGGTGGCAATGTGTGCAAAATTAATGAACTTGTATTTTTCACACTAGTCATTTGAAAATTAGCATAGAATACTGCAAATATGGAGGATAAATGATAGGGCATCAGCTATCATGAAACAAAAACATGACAGTTGGAGTGGATTTTTGTTTATAGAGAGTAACATTTTTAACCCTCCCCCTCCCCCTCCCCCTTCCCCTTCAAACCCAACTTAGTTATTCATACATTATCATCATGTACATGTACTTGCCTCGGATACCTCAATCAAAACTGTGATAAAAATCATGGCATCGTTTCATAAAACCATCATAAGTATAGAGTTCCCCAACATCCCATTGATAAACATTGCATTTAATACACATTTTAATGGGATGTGGATGAGCTTGTTATTATTTACATTTTTGTGAAATGCTCAGCTGAGAACTGTTCGACATATATTTTGCATTTTTAAGAAATCAAGTGGATGTATGGTAATGATTATTTCTTGCAGTCTATATGCATTTCCATTGTCAAAATGAGATTACAGTGTATTGTTGGTTCAAGGTAAATGCCTGTGAAGTATGGACCACAAAAATACAATGTGATATACCATTGAATTTACACAGATGACATGGTAAACTTTATGTGTATGGTGATCGACTGCTCCAAACTTTTTTTCTTTCAAAATGTTTTAATTTGAATAATGATGATAAGGAAAAGTGGTTATATTGGATATAATAATGTGTAAAATTCTCTATGCAATTTCCTTTTTTTAATTTGAAATAAGTGTGTCAAATTATTATTTTCCAGCAAGTTTACCAAAGGGAAATGTGAGAGAGATTTTCAATTCTAAACAAAAGAAGAAACATTGTTTATATCCTTGTATTTTGAAGTACCGGTAGTTTTATCATTGCTATTGACTTGTTATGCTTTAAAAAAAAATGTGTAATACGATGTATAATTTTGTTGTTGTTAGTGCTGTATTTGTTAGTTTGTTTGTATGTCAGCAACCAAAGACTTTGTAAGCAATTATGGAATTCAGGTTATGTATGTCCTGATATATATTTAAAAAAACAAATAGAAAATGCAGGAAGTACTGTGATATCATCTTCAATACAGGAATTGTATGACCTTACGTGGGATTGCCACAGGAGTCTATGTAAAGGATACAAATGGACTGTAGTGTGAAAATCACTTCTTCCTTCTTTCTTCTTTCTTGTGGTATTGCTTTATAAGCACCGTTTTTATTATTATTATTATTATTATTCCTGTTGTACAGAATCGTCAGTTATTACAAATCGGCAACCCTCTTAAAAAAGTGCAATGCGCTTCAAACATTTTATCCTTGAAATCTCTCATGATATGCTGGCCTTTAGTACCTTGCCAGATGGCTAGACGAAGGATATATGAAAGGGTTGTTCACACAAAATTTCTGTATCTTTTTTTTCTCTCTTTTTCTTTCTTATTTTTTTTCTCCTTTTTTTTCTTCCTTTTTTTCTTCCATTTTTTCTTCCATGTACATGTAAGGGAAAGATGGAAAATTGAGAGGAAAAATGTAGCTGTGTTATTACAGAAATGTTGAGTTCATTACGTCTCTTTTCTTTTGATGCTATGGTTTACCTTAAAGGTACTGTTTCACATTTTGACATTATATAATAGTGAAAAGTAGGTAGTTGAGTTGTTTGTAAAATTATGAGGAAAAAATATCCCTAAAAATGTGAAGATTAATTTATGTCCGAGGCTATTTTCAAAAAGAATAAGAATTCTTTTTATACCATGGTGAGAATGACCTATATTTCTTTTATTTTTGTACAGGGCCCCTCCTAATAAGCTTGGCTTTCGTAGGGGTCCTTCCAATTTTTATTGTTTTATGTATTCATTATGTAATTATTATGTTTTTGATGGAAAAAATAAAATTGAAATGAAATTGATTTGTCCTGTAAATCTTTAAAAATAGTTATTATAATAATAATTCATAATCATATGAATGAGATAAAAGAAATATTTTTTCCATATAAATCGCAAAATTTAAATATAAATTATCTTGCTTCCTGTAACCTGTGGGACTTGCTTGTCCTCATCTATTATTAAAAGTGGAATAGAACTGAAGTATTATGAACAGTGATCTCAGATATCCCCCTTTATGGTGCTTGACCCTGTTATAAGTGTATATTACCAGGAAGGAAGTTTGCTAGCGAGGATTCCAATTTCGATTTGAGAGTTATGTTACTTTTGTGGACATGCAATGTATTGCTGATAGGAAAAAAATGTTAATTACTATCCTATCGAAGCTGATTTCATTAATTCATTTCCATCATTGATTACATATTTATGTGTCATGAAGTAGCTGTTTTTATGATTCTGAATACTCACAAACTTTATAATTGTCTTGGTTTTAGTTCCTTTATACATGTATATGTTGAACAGTTCAATTTTGCCCGTAATACGTTTACAATTTGTTTTTCTCTCTCTTTTTCTATCACTCTAGCTGTGTACCTGCTCTTCCACATCTACTTTGCTCTGTCATATAAACAATTGGTGATCCTCCCCCCCCCCCTTTCTTTCTTTCTCTCTCTCTCCCTACGCCTTCCTCCCTCTCATCCAGAATTTTTTTACCTCTTCCCCCTTCCCTATTTTCTCTTTCATTTTTTATCCCCCGTCCACTTCATTTTTTTGTGAAAGCACTTTTTTCTGAATTCATTCAAACTTTCACCAATCTACTTTTCTGATTTTTCTGCTCTCCTCTAGAGTAGTTTGCTATCAAGGTTGGATTTCCCTTTAAACAATGAAAATCAATGTGGCATAAATTGAACCAAATCGCACACAAAAAAATTGTACATGTAGTAAAATTGAATGCAATATTTGTAATTCACTAATAAATGAAAGATAATGCCTTGATAATCTTTGTTGAATAGTGCTATAGGTCATATTTTCCAAGAAAAATGCCTTGTGATATACTTTATTTTTATTTGAATTTATATCTTGAAAATATATGAATAAATGAAATTTGTAAAAAAGTAATAAAAATATATTTTATCTTGTTCTTTGTGTCCATGAACTTCAGTCAAACTGTTGAATTGTGCATGAATCTCACTTACTATTAAAAAAGATAATCATTGAATTTTGTTAATGTGTTAAACAGAAAGATTAAGTTCTTTCATATCTATATTTTTGTTTGGATGTTTTAATATGAAAGAAGCAAATCACTCATTATTTTTTTTGTTACACTGATGTCAGACATGCATCTGGTTTACTTGGAGAGGCGAATACCGGTACCAAAAAAAACAGAACACAAGTGATATTTATTTTTCAATGCTCATATTTATTAAAGAGTTCATCCACAGCCATCACAAATATAATTCAGTCATCATAAGGAGAACCCAAAGAAAGAAGGGCAATAGTTAAATAATGACTGCGAATAAAGCTATAGAGGGATAACGACCACTAGGACAGTGATATTACCCTCAAAGAAACAAACAAGGAAATAAAAAATCAGATTCATTCCTCAGATTATCTAAGTTAGCATGTACATAATATATCTAAAGAAAATAACAATAAAATTGTCTTGATGCTACTCTTTTGGTACAAGACCTGTACTAAAAAGTGAATTTCCTCAAAGTTCCTCTAAAAATATTAAAGAGGTACCATACTTTCCCAACAAATATGATTCTGAAGCTCGAATCCCTCCCCCCCCCCCCCCATTTAATAAAAAGAAGAAAGAAAATCAACTTAGCTCTGACATTGAATATATCTCTTGTCACCAAACTAAATTGCAACTAATGGTTTCATAACTTCAACAAAGATGTCTCTCACCAGACAATTTTCAGCTGGAAAATTAGGTACAAATCCAATGAAAGTACCAGAATAATAATAGTATGAATAAAGATTTCTTTTAAACGAATGAGGACAAAAATATATAAAATTTGCTTGAGTTCTGCTTAACGGCTTATAAAAAGACATGAATGAATGTATTTTTCAACAAAAAAAATCAGCACTTAAACAGGATGTGTCCATGTAACAAGAGGGAGGGGAATAACAGAACTAATAACTGATCCGTCTTACTAAACAAGTAAGACACATATTATCTCTCTATACATCAGACTGCTGAAAGGCAGTTTAGTACTATGGATATGTATATATACCAATAAAGTTTATGGACACCTGTGTGCATTTCTCTCTCTCAGATAATACTACATTAATAATGCAACTTCATAGTTGCAAACAGAATTCAATATTTAATACTCCTGCTGCTTTGCATGGTGAATACGATTAGAAATACTCATACTTAAAAAGGAAGCGCAAAGGAAATTTTGTTCTTTATTTCTTTGAAGGTAAAAAGCAAAAAAAGCCCAAGTAAAAGTTATTTCTTAAACCTGTATTCATAGAAAATAATGCTGTCTTGTTTTTGTGTGTACCGGCCGTCAAATAAAATCTCTAACAGCTATCATGCTACATAATCTGTTGCTTGATGGTGCTCTGTTGCAAATCGACCAAGGAAAGATTGAGAAAAATAACATGGAATACTATGCATGATTTTGTTTAAGTATGTAAAGTTTCATATAAGGAGTTTCTTTGAAAGTTGGTTGACAGAAAAGAGCTAATTAGGTATTCTGAAAGAGCTTTCATGTTTTTTTTTTACTTGCAACAAAAATAATTAGAAAGCAGGGAATAAAAGGTGGAAATACAGACAGATTTTCGAAGGCATTTCAGAATCAATAACTATATTAAAGAGACCAATGGAATGAAATCCATATGAAAGTAGTTCGCATTCGATGACCGTTCTTCCCCTACGCACGTTTGCATGGCATAATAAAGGTGTAACCATGTACAAGATAGATATTTTTGTACAATTCTGCATAGGTCCATTTCAACTGATGTCCATTTACACTGTTTTTCCATACATGTTTAGCAACATTATGTACAGTAACCCGTAATTTCCTTTCAATTCCAGCTCCCACTCAAAACCTTTTCACATTATTTACATTCCCAATATATTCTGATGCATCTTTACATAAGGTTGTAATTGCTGTTGCATATTAAATTCATGTATAACTTTTCAATGGCGTTCATCTTGATAAAACACACCACTTTAAGAGCTCTTTGTGACCTTATTCAATGTGCAAAAAGTTGCTTGCTTTAGTAAACTAAACAAAAAATGACAAGCTTTGCTTTCCCTAAGATTATTATAGTAAATTATCAATTGAATAATAAATTCCATACAAGTAGTATCATAGCAGTTTACTTTAAAACAGTGAAAAGCAGTGAAGAGCAGTGTTAATATTCATAATTCTTATCAAATCATACAAAATCGACATTATTTGAAGTCATTTGATATCTCAATCCACATTTCTTATCTTGCACAAAAATAATACAATGAGAGAAGGTTGAGAAGAAAAAAAGGTATGTGCATGCATTTTGAAGTATAAACATAAAGGCTTTGTCACACAATTTTGTATTGCAAGGTCGATGGATACATACAAGTAGCACATAAAAAGATATTTTTACAATGTAGTAAGTTTGTACCATGGAATTTCATTATAACATAACATAAAGAGTTTTTCAATGATTATTAATCACTGTACCAATTAAGTGGTAATTAAACAACAAATTTCTGTATCTCCTTTTTGTTAAGTAGGATACTCTTAAAGCCTCTTACATTAATCAAACAGAAAGAACGTAATTTAAATCTTTATCGCAAATCATTTTCAGTCAACTTTGCTTGAAGAACATTCTAAAAATCAAAATCATATCAGATAACCTGTTATCCAGTGTTATCTTAACTTTTTCCCACATGCACAAATTGATTGTTCAAAAGCATGGTATTTATTGTAAAAATTCTCAGCATATATTATAAGGCAAAAAATCAGTACATAATTGTACAGGAGCTGCCAATCTAAAGACCACAAATAGTTAACTTTTCTTCTAATTCATTCAGTCATAAAGAATATTGGGATTCAATGGTAAACGTCCACTCTTTCGGTTCCAAACATTCACGCAGTAATTCAATGTAATGTTACAGTTAAGGACATCAACAGATTTTAGATGATGATTTTAAGCACAAAAAAAGAAAAATAATAGATAAAAGACCATTTCATTTCAGAAAATCAAAAGGAAAGAATTTCACACAGATATAAAGCACCTCTCAGACACGACTGATTCGGAATGGTCTGAGACTGGAAAGTGACAACAATAGATAATGCCAGAAAACTGTACAATATATCTCTGTCTTTCTGGAAAAAGAAAAGAGAATATAATCTTTGTAAGAAATATTTTCAACAGATATTAAAATATATTCAAGATATATAGTATGATATACAATGAACCCTAAACCTATATGCCTAATCGGACCGTAGCAAGACCATTCATACTGTAGAACCTGGAAAATAGTGATTGGAAATTTTTTTTAAACACTCGCTGCTCTTTATTTTATTCCTCCTGAATAAATTAACATTTTAATATTTCTTTTGTTCAAGTAATGAGAATCATAAAGGGAGCTGGTCTATTGCTTTGTCCATAAATTCTATGAGCTTTGACAAACAGATAGCAAATGTACGCAACTGGATTAAGGATGTCTTTTTTGCTGAATCTTAACACTTATAGGTATGGTCTTGTTGCCAAGCCGTCACAGAATATGCGTCTAGTCCATGGAATGTGCTCAAATTGTACAGTCATTGGAAGAAAATAAGGCATAGTGGTTTGGATACTTGACTCTATATAATGGGTTCTGAGGTTCAAATCCCCTATGGAGGTATTTCCAGACAGACCCAATCCATCAACAAACCGTGGCGCTTCAGAATATGGCCAACCTGTAATCTCTGATACATTCATATAAAAATACCATTAGCAGTAAATCTAGCCTCTTCTTTGATTATCCAGATAATATTTATCAGGTCAGGTGATCTATAAGCTCTTTCGAACAATGATTTAAATAAGTATACATAAGTAGCACCTCCCTCCAAAATGGATTGAAGTTCTTCAATGCCTCAATGAACATACTTCTGCTGACACACAACCATTGACTTAAATAAGTTCTCTTTTCATATAGAAATAACTACCGGTAACTCACAATTCCCCTGATTAAATGAATAAAGACGTGATTTATGGAAACGATAACAATTTCATAACAAGCCTTCACTTCTCAAAAATAAAACATTATAGTGTATAAGGTATTAAATGAATTTCAAAATAGAAAAAATTGATCGGTACATATTTAAAAATTCAGAATTAAGTATTAAAATAGTTCACACATTACTGTTATTGACCTTGAGAACAAAATCAAATGTCTAGCCTTGAGCACTTTTATCCCTGTATCACTTTCAATTCAATTTGTTCTAGGGTAATCTGGCAAGCAGTATTGATCATGATAAGAAATCTTCCCCAAGTCACACTCCTGGATTGAATCCACATGGACTCTATTAATTGATTGATTCATGGCAGTTTGTGATTATGTATAATTAATGCTTTGATACACTTTGAGTACAGTCAAGTTGTATCTATGCCATGCTAATGAGACACGTGTTGTAGGGACACCAAACAGCACAAGTAGGGAATGAACACACAGGATTAAGATTAGCTTGATCCAAACACATCTGAATATATCCCATCATCTCAGAAATACCGTTTCCATCAATACACACTTATTTGAAGTTGCTGACGACAGTATCAAATGCCTCTAGAGGTTAAAACATAAATCTCATTTTTGATTGTTAATGAATTATATTTGTCTGAACTTTTTAACAAAAACAACCACTAATCACGTATCATGCTTAACAAGTTAATGGCTGAATTAGTACTGTGCTTTAGTTCAAAATGGATCATAACATTGTTTCATGCATTTCTAGATGACACAAATTATCTCTACACACATTTAATATCAGCCTTATTGAGGACAATTATTCAAAATATCATGAATAGAAGTACATACATAGGAAGGTAGATACATTTGGGCATGCAAAAACAAAATAATAAGTTCCCATAATCAGCAACCTCTGCAAATTATCAACGGTTATCCCCTTTTCATTGCAAAATAGCACATGAATGATAATTTTGAAAAATCATGCACTAACGTATGTTTCCTACTGGGCATATACCGGTACCATTTCTCTCATCCTTAGTAGTTAGTACACACAAGGTGGCCAGAGAATAACTCATAGCATTGCACAGAGTACGTGTCAATGGAAACAAAGAAAATAGTCTCTCTCAAGAATTGCAATACAGCTTCAATAGTTTTAAGGAATAATTAATTTGTGAAGGCTTTCATAGTCTTTACACATTCATGAAGGTATTAACAATTACAGTACATTCCATGGTAAAAGAATCTTTAATACATGACATGTGCGTTCATTGGGGCAGAGTCTACATAGAGGTGTACAGTTCAGGCAGCAGTTTACACATTATCTGCATTTTTCGGCACTTCTTATCGCAAAAACAGGTGGGCGAAGGTTTGAAAAATATGAAAATAACGATACATTTAGCAAAAAAGTTAGGCATGCAGTGATTACATCAGAGGCACTATCACCGAAAGGAAAGAAGATGATCCAAGATTAGCAACAATTAAAGAACATTTACAGTTGTTCAATCAATTTCAGAAAGGAAAGAGAAAAAGAATTATTCAAAATCTGACCCTCAGGGCCAGATATACACTTTGTCCGTAGTCCATGGTCATAAAAACATTGTCCATAATGGTTCACATAATATTCAGCACAAAATAAGAATACTGGAACTACATTGCCTGTCAGATACTCAACATGGGGTGGGGCCTGTAAGATCACATATAAAAGGTAATTAAATTACACCCTATTCTAATGGATTGTCTTTTCTACGCTTTAAAATTACTAAAACCACTTTTATTTGTCTAAATTTGTCTTTTCACCCAGTTCATACCCTTCTAGCTCTATGCAGATAAGATGAAACCAGAGTTTATCCAGATGTATATGTAGGCTTGTTTTGTAAAAAATAATACTGGTACATCAATTCTTGTTATTACTTGTGGCTTGGTAGTGATAGCTAGCAATGGATAATAAAACATCAACCTGATCACAATGTGCAATTGTGCATAGTACCGGTACTAAACATTGGAATAGAAGTCTTTCATCTCTTGGTTGGTGTACATGTGTTCATGGCCATGTCAATCAGAGACTACATAGCCGATCTTGCTCTGTAACTTAAGAGAGGCAATGCAAGATGGCGAGATGTCATTCAGAATGTCATCATTATGGGAACAGGGTCATACAAAGGTGATCCAATCGTATTACCAAAGGAGACAATGGTGTGAAAACAGATATAGCCATCTAGACAACGCATCTTCTTAGAATTGCTGATATACCTTGCAGAGGATCACTGCTTAGTACGTTGTGTATTCATTGTATCGGATAACTTGAGGAAATGGAATGCTGCATGTGTATAGACCAGGCGTCCATCACAGCTGATTCAAGGGGCACACAAATATGTCCGGACCCTGGCTCGGTTATCAATGCACATGTTGTAACTGACCCAGATAAACCCTACACTGACCCATTTAACCTATAAATAGGCAAAGGGGAAATTCCCTTAAACGAGATATGGATCTTGATGAGGAGAGGAGAGGAGTAGCCTGGGGAAAGATGTGGGTGGGAACATGTCATCTAAAGGAGGAAGAATTCAGAGGCATAACACCAAAAGAGAGCTTTGCTCACAGCACCGCCGATATGCCCAAACATCTGAACGTCACATGATCATGACTAGCACAACATTTTCTTGAGATATTTCTTGTTTGATGGAGGGCAAGTTACCATGATGACTAATATAGACATGTACCCACTGGAATGTACAGCTACATGTAGCGCTCGTTTCTCATGAATGTATGGCTAGATGAAAGAGAAAGGAGAAATAGGAGTTGGAAAGAGAGAAGAGAAAGAGAGAGGGGGAGAGAGATGAGGAGAGACAGAGAGAAGAATGAATACATGAGTACATGTGAGGTGTCACGTGGCGCCAGATTAAATTGACGCGATCAATCGCCCTGCCTTGCCCTATCCTTCATTCCGATATCAGCCTCTCGGCTCCAGTCAGCTGTTTCACTTTAAGCGGTTGGGGGATACCCCCGTGATGGAATGCTGAGCTACTACCATAACAAGAGCTACCAAGGTCTATGACCATACACACACAACCATGAAGATGGTGAGGGGGAGGGCAGAGAGGATGGGAAGGAGAAGATAGCGAGGAAGGGCTTCACTCTGCTTCAGCATACTTTATGACCACTGGGCACACAATGCAGCTAGTCTCCATTCCCAGACCTCAAGGAATACAGTTGTTTTCCCCTCTTACAGCTGGTGTATCTGGTACTGCCAGCCTTAAAATGGTTAAGTTCATCTTCTGCTAGATGAGTCTATCTGCTTGCATATTGTCAAATGCACCCACCAAAACAAATAAGGACATTCTGATCAGTCAAATTCCCAGACAAGCAGCTCTTATACAATCCAACTTGGTACATGTCTCTGCTGCTTCTTCTCACTTCAAGACTAAATGCCTGCTCCATAAGAAGGCATTGCAGGTACAGTAAATGGGCTGATTGATCAAGACTACCATACAAGAACATTTGTGTTGTCTGGCAATGTACACTCCTAGGGGTTATGGACGCAGTGCTCTGGAATGTATGGAATGTCAACAGCATGCTGTCTGTGAATGGACTTACCAAGAGGTCAGGGGAGGGGTAAAATGGGAGGTCAAAATCTCCCAGATCTATTTTTTTCTTGAGATAAAATATTAATCATTTGATAACTTTTTTAAAATGAGTCAGTGTTAGAATCCAGCATCATGATCATTAAGGTCATAACAAAGAACTGACTGAAAGTTATGCACATCTGTATTATTTGTAAAGTATTGTGATATCACTATAGCATCCCTCCTAAATAAGTCATTCAGGCAACCCCCGACCTCGAGTGGAACATTCCTAATATGCCTTGTGGAATATGAATGCATGTATACATATTAGGATTCTTCCATTCACTCCCCGAGGGGTAAGGGGTCACCTTTATAATGGAGAGCTCGAGTATCTGACAGGCAAGGTTTCTTTTTCCATTTGTAGAAAGAACCCTACAAGCTGTTCAATAAAATAATACTGCTGGATTGGGTCACCCCCTAGGTATGAAGGGGCATAAGATCAAATTCGCATTACATAAAACAGGCCCTCAGGATTCACTTATTCCAAAACTCCAAAACAGGTCAAATAACATGACTCTATTCAAAGAATTGGATCCATCCCCTGGCAGTATGTTTGCTTCTGCTCAGTATATTGGGATTAAACCTTTGAAGACTAGCTTGAGAATATTTGTGGCATGAAACTTATTAAAAATGCAGTTATTAAAGAATAGTCATAGGCATCAGGTTTACTGCAATTTAAATGTCTGTTCCAAGCCAGAAAGGGGTTATAACTCTGTGTTAAATGATACATGATTATGCCTTTTTGGCTCTCATATCTTCCTTGTGAATATACAAATAAAGCTATCAATTACAAACAAGATTCCTATCTTAGTTTACTATGTAACAATACCCTCTGCCACTCCAGTGCAGCAATGAGGTTAAACAATTCTATTTTTCCACAAATATTCCCAAAGCCTGGGGAAATTACATTAACCTATATATCAATGTCCTGAATTCCCTAGAAGCGTAAACATGATCGAATTCCACTCTCTTTTATTTCTATGTCTGATATTGTTAGCATAAAGAACAGCTTGCAGGGTTTCTACACAACATAGGGGCAGCCAATTTAATACACAGTATACAATGATGACTGTTATTTGTTATATATATCAATAAACACTTGTTCTTCATAATTTACTCTCTTTTTCTATACACATAAATAAGGCTTACATAGCAGTAAAATTGAATCGCTTGGTTGTTTGTAATCACAATTGGGCAGGCAAAAATGGGATTCGGGGGAGTCGATTCCTCGGCTCAGATGGCAGAGAAATGGCGATCATGGTGACATTAATTTAATCTACCATTACATTTTGACAACTGCTCTAAAAACCCATTGCTAACTGCACGTATCACTTCATAATCTGTACAAAGTAGCAGCAATTGATCTCAAGACAATTAACTGATTTGATCTCCCATCTTTGCCTTGGTATTCCCGACCTGCTCTGCATGAAATTAAAAATCAAATCTCGGGATTCCTACAAGAGCTACTGCCAGATTGTCTGTTCGAAGCCAAAAAGGCATCAACTCTGTAAGTAACGTATCTCAGTATCTGGATCCTAATAAACAAAATTAAATACTTTGGTAGCTGCCAATGATTTCACAAAGGCTCTCACAAAGTTCAAATCTTACTGTCTCAACAGAAATCACATTAAATCTCTGTACTCATCAGTACAGATTCAACATTGGAAAGACCAAGTTTGTTCTTGGGCAGAGCAGGCCAGTGTTAAAGGATTTGTTCCTAATCGGTTCTCTTTTACTGTTTAAAATTCTCTATAACCATTTGAAGTCTACCGCTGATTATCTTGTTCCGTTATCGTGAAGGAAGAGGTCCATCGTTCTGGAGAAGCATCCCTAGGAGGTTCCCTAGGAGTTGTCAGTCTGCATGGGCTCATTGTCATAAACCATGATCAGTGCTTTAATGTGACCTAGAAGATGATGAAGCTCTTTCCATCGCCGTTCCTTCGTTTTGTAAGCGGGGTCCTGCAAAAAGTATCGCATTAAAGGCATCGTTTAACAATGTTAATTCTGAGATGCATGGCCTTACATGTTATCAGTGTCTGTGATATGGTGTAATATTGAAGCCCTAATATAATTGTGCTTCAAAATGATCAAGAAGTGCCTCAAAAAAGTAAAAATCTTTGAGTGACCGGTTTTACCATAGTCATTTCGATTTGGATTCCTGAATGGTTTATAATTATGATTGCAGCATGAGCTAAATCCAGTATTTTGTTTTAGAATCTGAGACAATGTTACAGAGTCACTTTAAGAGAGTTGCTGTTGATGTTCATGCCAACACTACTCTGGTGTCTTTTGATGACTCATGGGAAAGAAAAAAAAGTAAAATAACAGAGCACGATGAGATTAAGCTCAGCTCTGGAAAGTTACAAAAGAATTATAAAAGACTACGGACAAGCTCCAGAAAGCCCAAACAAGTTTTGCGAAATGTTACCCTGAAAGAGCTCTGGAAAAATGCCTATGGGAATTCTTCTTTTCTACAAAGACATAGAAAATTCAAAGAAGGGAGCACAAAAACAGGGAACACCCACTGTGCAATGGCTGAAAATGGTTACCTGAGTGATCTTGTTGTACTCCTCTATCACTTTATCCTGGAGATAGTCATATGCCTCACTGTCTTTCTTGGTGTGGTACAGCTCATCCTTGAGACCCTTGAACTTCTGCTTGATGCCTTCAATGAACTTGTGATGTTCTCTGTACTGTGGGTAAAGGTTGTTGAACTCCTCCTTGTACTTAAGGCGTTGCTCTAATGATGTGATATTCCTGTACTTCCTGCAAGGTGAAAAGAAGAGTGAAACAAAAATGGTATTTAGCATCTGAAACATAGAATCTATGGACAAGCCTCCTGCAGTTTTCCAGGGGGACAGTAGGTGCGCCATCGCTTTCAGTGGAATATGAGTTAATAGGAATGGTATAATTGATAACAAGAACTTGGGAGTATAATTATATACATTTGTCCATCAAGCTTGATGAAATAGAATCTTCAGAAAATACCACTTTTTTGAATTAGAAACTTGAGTATTTCTTACATCAAGTACTCTGGAACAACGGAAGTAGAAGATACATCTCCAGAGGGAGACTCCTTTCCAACCGGCCTCTTCTCCTCCTTGATGGTCTTGGTGCCTGTAGATGCCTTTAAGCTCTTCTCGCTCCGCCCTGATGCACTAGTATGATCCCTGCTACCACTGCTGTTTGAAGACTTGGTGACCCCACCGGACACCACTGCAGGTGCAGCGGTGATGCTGGAGTTGGTGCCATTGCCCGTCGAGTCGCAGCAGTCCGGCGAGTTGCGGGTCGTGCTGACCGACGGTGATGACAAGGCACTTTGTTGCGCGTGGTTGCTGGAAGGTGAGTTGCTGATGGTGGTGGTGGTGGAAGGAGGGGCGTTGGTGGTCGAAGAGGGGCTAGGCACTTTCTTGAAGAGGCCTGACGGACTGGGGACCTTCTTGGAGATGCTAAGGGCGCTGCTAGGGCTCAGCTGGGGCTGCTGGTCTACATACTTAGGTCCTGCACCCATGGATGCAGAACCGTGGGCAATGCGAGGCTTCTTGGTCATGGTCTTGTAGTCTTTGACTTCTGGCAAGAGTGGCCGTTTCTGTAAGAGTAAACAATCATCGAACCGTTACGCTTTCATTTCACATATCCACAAGATCTTCATGAAAAATTACATAACAAGCCAAATATCTACAAAATTGCCCAAAGTGTGCTCGCTAGATAATCTGAGATTTCTCAAATCAGTTTCAGTCCTATCAAAGTATTCTAAGTGATTGTGGTTCATAGTAACAATGTTTATGTCGTTAGGTCAGACATCTTTGTCCGTATGGAACTTTATCAGCATCAAAATACCAGGGGTATTTTTAGAGGAAAAAATCACTAGCTATTTAACCCAATGACCACATGAACTAAGTGGTTCCTGTATAAGTATTAAGTCAAGGAGAATGGGAGAATGGAGTGGTCAATTGGTCAACAGGACAACACAGGAGACTACATCTGTGTCATTGAAGGAGATAAATTTCCTAGATATCCATTTGGAGCCAGCAGCAAGGCATTAGCTTGCATACTCTTAACACAGAGTTACTACCCTTCTGGCTCCAAACAGACGATGTGCCTGTGCCTGACTTACGGTGGAGGACTTGGGTCCAGCATCCGGTGTCTTCCGATGATGACTGGTTGGGATGGCCTTGGAGCTGGGGATAGCCTTGGTGGTGGCGTTGGTCTTGGAGGTGGCATGAGTACTTGGGCTACCCGTAGCAGTCAGACTGGAGTTGGTTGAAGCGTGGTGAGGGGAGGGCTGGGAAGGGGGCGATGGAGAGTCCTTTATCCCAGACTCTGCTTTTTTTCTGTAGAAATTCAAATAGCAGGAAAGGCAATGATAGACATACTGTACAGTGTAAAAAAACAGTTCTTTTGTTCACAGGAGCTTTAAAATAAAAAAAATCTTCACACATACATTTCGGTAATATTTCATCTGTAGCGATTTTAATATATTCTATGGTTATTGAATTTTTAACCATTTTTTCTTTTTTTAATTCAAGATTTATTTGGAGCTTTCAGGATCCAAATCACTGTCTGCTTCTTTGTTTTTTGTCCAAATGCAGATATAAACTATTAAAAACCTCAAACACACATTCAGACAAACAACTCTTGTAGAATCTGTAATTTCAGGAATATCACTTAGTGTGGATATCCATTAAATCAATTTTCAAGGGAATAACTCTTCTGCTAATTTCCTGCATCTCTCTTGAGGACTTTCCAAGCAAGGATAACATACAAGCGCAACCTCCAGCAGCTAAGCCAATTCTGACCAATTTATCATACCTCCTATCTCCATTTCATGAAACCCTATAAAGTCTTGGTGAGTCTGAATACTTGATTGCCTCTTTAAAGAAGTGTAACAATCACGAAAAAACTATGCAAAATATGAACTACAAATATTGCTTCTATAAAAAAAAAATACTGCAAGTTTAAATACATTCTTAATCAATACAAAAGGGACTAGAAAGTAGACTAGTTGATGAAACCATACATGCTTACAATAGAATAGGCATGCACTGTATGTCAGTTTTGTGTTATAGCCTTTATTTTCTTTGTTCTACAAAATGCCAGGTTAACCTTTTCAGGTTAATTTGATTCATTCGAGCTGTAAATATTGTTTTTTAGGTGCGCACTGAGCCCTATTACAAGACAAATGAACTTTACATTAAAGGCACCGTTTAACAATGTTAAATCTGAGATGCATGGCCCTACGTGTTAACAGTGTCTATTATGGTGTTATATTGAAGCCCTAAAAAAATTAAGCTTCAAAATGATCACGAAGTGCTTTAAAAAAAGTAAAAATCTTTGAGTGACCGGTTTTACCATACTTATTTTCCCCAATAGACTGTAGTGTTATAAAAACCGTTAGGTAAACGAAACATGAAATTTTGATTTCCAATCAAAAATATCCTGATAATCAGACAGGCTTGTAAAAGTCATGGGATTCCTGACTGACTGACTGACTGACCTAAAGGTTTATAATTATGATTGCAGCATAAGCTAAATCCAGGATTTTGTTTCAGAATCTGAGGCAATGTTACCGAGTCACTTTAAACTTAGTATGGTCATGTAATGAACCAGAATTCAAAGGGTAAACGACACATAATCTGGCTAATCAGAATCAGATTGTGCACCTTAACCTAAACACTAGCACAGGAACAAATAAACTACAAAGTGCAGGGTACCTGGACATGTCTGGGCGATATTATAAACAATTGTTCAGCTGTGATAAGAGGATCGCAATACGGTAAGCTTTAAAATGTTAATCAATGTATGTAAACAGACATAGATAAACAAGTCTGGGGTATGAATTGTCTTATATTTCGATTTGATATTTATCAATTTCCACACTTTCTATAATATCATATAACTGCAGGACCCTCAGGGAAAGCAGTATTAATACTGATGAGGCTACCCTGGGTAAACAAGACATATTATTATTATCATCATTATTATAACTGTTGAAGTTCTTTTTTACTCTTCTATTTCAATTTAACAACAATTTTAACAGTCTCAGAATAAACAATATACTGGAAAATGAGCAACCTTTTTGCATTCAAACTACGGTCTCACTTGTGAGAAAAATACACGCTTGGGTACATGTGCAGTTTTAGAATCAATAACAATTACATGAATAGCCCTTTTTTTAAATACAAATAATGGTCTATTAAAAGTCTTAATTATCAGTAAGATTAATTTTCTTGAAGAGGATTGTCTTGCATCACTTACCTTTTGAGCAGTTGTTTGTCTATGTCTGTGTATGCTGGCCAGTCTAAGGTGACTTCATTGTACAAGTTTTTGTTAAGTACGTAGGAATTGTCCCTGGCAAGAGTTGCTACCTGGAAAGGGGAGATGCAAGAGAAAGAGAAACTGATTAAGCCAAAGTTCAGACAACCAGAATTCATTGTATATTTATACGAGAATCGTTACAGCTGGCATGCGCAAACTAAAATTAATTAAAGCATGTCAAAACATGTTTTTTTAAGGTACAGAAGATTATGCTACGGATAAAAATAGTACAGCTTTCTTCAAGATAAATCTCATGATATGATATGATATGTAATAATATATCTGTAAAGCGCTTTGAGAGGGCCTGCGGTCGTGAAATGCGCTATATAAGAACAAACTTAATATTAACAGTAAACCACCAACACCACAGTGAGAAAATGAATGTTGTAATTTTTGTTAACATCTTTTACATGTAAATGAATGACAGATGGAAGCAAATAAAAAGTAAACTGTAGCTGCACACAACAAATGTAAACCACACTTTTTATCTGTGTGTTAAATGATACAGAAATAATTAGAAGTGCACCACAGACTATTTTGCTCTTTTATTTTTGCCGCAGCACTGCAGGTTTTAAAGGTGGTTTACCACATTATAAATAAATGTGGTTTAAAACAATATTCATTTCTGGTGTAGGTAAAAATAATTTGTGAGGTGATGAGGTTTCTCATTCTTTTTTTAATGTCAATTTAGAAGAATATCAAAATAGAAACGTCCTATGAAAAGTACTGCTCTTTAAATGCCCTCATATTCAAGATATGATGAGAAATTATAATTATGTTTGGACCAAACTTTCACGCCACATGAATGTGTAGTCCCATATACCAATTTCTGTGTGCAGTGTATGGGGATTTTAGCAAGACTGACTAATTTTTTGTGTCATTTTAATAATTCTAACACAGTAACACTTCATGTTAGAGAATAGAGACCAATCCCCTGTTTTTAAATAATCTTAAAAATAACTTTTTAAACATTTTCTTTCACGTGGTAATCTCAAGACTAGTACACAGATTTATCTTGAAGAGGTCGTCTGTTGAGCCAAGGCATTGAATCAGGTCAAGCAAACATGTGATAGATACATACTTCATGGACGGACGTGCTGAACACAGTTGTACAGTGTCAATTAGAAGTCAATAGGCCACATGATCACACTATGGGATTAACCGTAGTGTGTGATTCATGCTGCCAATGCCACCTCATATGCTCAATGCATTCATTACATGACTTACACTATGTTCCAATCAGTGATTCATTTTTTATAATTAGCATGGCGGCCATCTTGGAAAAAAATAGCAAAAAATAATAAATAGCAATGCCTTACTACCACCTCCTTTTTGGAAAAATTTCCAGTCGAGAGACTTGTTATTTTGTTATTTGGCCTTATGAAGTTGATAACAGTATTACTTCAAAGCAAGGCAGTGTTCTGCCCAATCTGATCAATGTTAATCTCAGCTCATAGAGCCAAAAATGTTTTGGGATATGTAAAATGCGTATCATGCCAATATTACACACAATTTTATCTGATTATCAGAATACATAAGACTTGATGACTTGCGTTTCGTTAAACACACTAGCAGATCCTACAGTGAGTAATGCATTGAATGTATATGATAGTGACCATATCACATTACACCATAATCATAACACCACACCACCAGTACACTTAATTAGCCTCTTAAATAGTACATCCCCATACTAATCCTTTGCACAATCACACTTTAATCCTCTTAATCCCTTCTCTTATATTTCCTTTTGTGTTGCTGACTTGCTGGCTAGTAAAGTGTTTACAGCTTCTGCAATGTACATGTACACGAAGCCTGCAAGCCTGCAGCGTGCATACATGTGTACATAGTATACTACCCAGAAAAAAAATGTACACCCTGTAATAGCCAAACTGTTATATAAAGTTTTTGAGGAGGGAGGATTGCGCAAAATGGAATTGGTAGTAAAAACAGTGTCATAAATACATGTTGGTTACACGTCTATTTGTACCCTATAATGAAATAATTTTGAGTAACATTATACTCCAATTGCGGATAGTTTCTAAAATGTTTGATTAACTTTTGCCGTCATAGTTTTCCTATCAGCTATTAAGCCCTTTGCGGCAACAGAGGGTCAAGATAAAGTCAACACACTTTTAGAGTGCATTTCAAGTTTTAAAATAGTTTGATGCTGCAAAACTTTTCAGATTTAATTATACTAATGAATGGAGAGAATTGACAGCATATAATTAATAAGAATGTGTTTTGTATACATGTACATTCCCTTTGTTTACTATTGGGCTTTACAGTATCAGAATAAGGTCATAGAGTGTAGCCAGAGATAAGCCAGCATGGCTAAAGTACATGTATATGTTTTTATACATTTCATACATTTCATGCAATATGTAGGGCCCAGCATACATAATATTTCATGAAATAATATCTGTGTGAAACCATCTCACATTTCCAAAAACCATGTCGATTGATGTACTTTCATTCATTTGCTTTCTACTATTAAAAAATATCGGTCACCCTCCCATAGTACTCATAATGTCATTAAATGTAAGCTCTCGATCGATACACAGCTGAGATAAACGGGCAAACGAACGAATGAACTAGAGTGAGTCACTCTCGGATTACATCTACATCCCTATCAATTGCAATCCGATGCCAAGATGTGTTGTCAATGCCATTCTTTCTGCCCTTCGAGGCTTTTTGATCTTTATCAATGAGCGTAGCAGCAGCTGGGACTGCCTGCCACAGAAAATAAGCACGATGAATGCCCAAACTTTCCCTCTCTCTCTCTTTGAATAGATTATTCATTAATGGCAGAGATACATGTCAAAAGAAGAGAATGGGATTAGTAGACACTAGACAATCACAAAGGGGCTAGAACTATTTGCGCTCGTGCCAACCCCTACAGGCAGATTTAATACAGGAAGGGGTTAGAGGGCGGGCGGGGGGGGGGGGGGGGGGGGGGGGTGATTGCAAAGTGATTACAATATTAGACTGTGTACAAACAGAGCTTAATAATTGCCTGTATACAGTCATTTATACTGGAATATCAAATAAAAAAAAACTGATTATCTCAATGTATTCTTATCTAAACTTTGTATGAACCCTTCTTTATATTTCTCAAAATAACAGTTGATACATTGGAATAGCAATTAACAAGAGAAGGTTCATTGAAATATCGACAAATGGGAAAATTATACCTCTACAGATTTCTGAGAACCGTAAGAAAATGAGTAAAGTACTTTTTAATCCCTCACTAATGTGAGGAATAAATTAAATGCAATTTTGACACCTTTTCCAGAACATGCTCGCAATAAAACACATCTGATACCAAATTCAGTCAAGTTAAAAATCAATGAACCTTCTCTTTAACCCTTCCAGGGCAGGAATTATTATAGGGCCAAAATAGATCAACATTGTTCATCAAATTAACAACAATAATATTTTTCTTTTATTGCTACATTGTTAAAATAAAATGCAATGTCACTACAAACATTTATATGTTGGTAAGAATGTTGTTGAAAAGTTGAATAAAAAAAATTAGTATTTATTGAAAAACAATGGTTTTTAATGTGAAAGTTTATTTTCCTCTATAGAATTTCAGCCATCAAATGCAATATAGACATATGATGGAGCAAGAATGGTGCAGTGTGTGCAGAAAGTTTCCCTTTCTACTCGTAAATCTGGCATTTTTTTTAGGGCTCTGAATCAAAACTTATTGAGCCAAACCACAACATGTGGAATGATTGTCGTGAAAGTGTTAAAACATCCAATTGTCTAATCTGTAGAAAATCTATATCATACACAATGTAAATGACCTTTATCTCTTCATATGTCTGGACAATAGTGTGAACTGAAGCAGATTGAAATGAAAGGAAGTGTCATATGTGTCAATATAATCAATAGAATCCCATAACTCATAGTCTATGCAACACAGGGATAGAAATTCCTATTGTGGGACTAGACTTGGACAGTTTACAAACAATGACACCCTTTCTGCAAAGCTCCCCCCCCCCCCCGTATTAAATCTACTGATGAGACTGTATGAACAAGATGAGACACAAGGCCATTGAACCTCTCTGCAAGGTGGCGAGGAAAGATTAGGGAGCAAGCAGCTCATATGAAACCATTCCCTTTCCAGGAATTTAGAAAATCTAATTGCCTCATAAATGCCTCATACACAATGCAGCAAAAAGGAAGAAGTATAAACTTGAGACAGAAAGATCTCTATGTAGGTTATGACTACATATAAGCCATTTCTCCTTCTCATAAGAAAGTTTGTTGACAAAAGTTACTTAGAAAACTTGATCATTTCCTTACACAGCAAAGTGTGTACAGAATAATAACACCCCTGCTGTAGTGTAGGCCTAAAGTGTAACTCGGCCCTTTCTTCAAGACCTCAACAAAAAGGGTGCCATGTTTCATATTCTCATTGTAACAACAAGATATAGATCGCACGTGCGAGGAGAGAGATTATACTATTACAAAGGGAAAGTTCAAGCCAGCAACGAAGTGACAGCTCTACTCGATAACATCTACTTGTAGTGGAAGTTACTCATAGGCTATAATCCACCAATTAATAACAGATCCATGAGCGCCTTTCGAGGGATGAAAGGGAGAGAAACGGAAGCGGGTCGTGTAAGGTCAAAGTCGATTCCTTGGGCCTTGGGTTCTAATGACAATTGTGTGTGCAGAGATCGTTATCAATGGCTGCACATAGAGACCAAGAGAGTACATGTGTGGGACTATGAGATCCTCTGCTGAGAGGAGCCAGAAGGCATTAACTACATGTAATAAACCTTTACATCTATCTATAGACCTATTGCTCTTCTGGCTCTCAGCAGATGAAATAGCCGAGCACACTTGAAGACCATGGAGACGCAGCGGGAAGATGCAAGTAAAGAAGATGGCGGCAAGGGCGAGTGGGGGAATGCCATGAAATAGAAGAATGAGGAAAGAGAGCGCAACATTGATGATGTGAGAAAAAAGGAGATAGAAAGAAAAACAGAGAGAGGGAGGGGGGGGGGGAGCGAGACAGAAAGAGGGAGAAATCGTTTTCGACACATACAGTTAAGGATATATATATAAACATATACATTTGTACAGTAGTCATGAAAGGGGAAAAAGATAAGGGGGACAGACATGGGAAACAGACATGGGAAACAGCTAGCAATTGTCAATGTTTTGTATGATCCAAGGAAAAAAATTGCTATATATAACAAAGTGAGATTTCATTCCAGTGTTTTGTTTGGTGTATTGTCTAGTTTAATGATTTTACCACAGCACTTTCTGAGTTAATCGCAGCTCAGTTGCTCTCCACTCCTGTTTATTTTGTTCTCCTAATGGTATGATTGGAAATATTCATGAAACCAGATGGCTGGAATCAATCTTTTCTCAACATTTTTTGTATCAAACGGCAACAGCTGTTCTCACCTTTGTACACACGTATACATGATGTACACACATTTGGAATGAACTCCATACTTCATGTATAAGACAGCTTATCAGTTGACCTTTATACATTTTTTTTAGAGAGATAAGGCCAGTATTTCCTTACGAAAACAGACTCTCGAAAGCGTGTACATGCAGGTAGTTTTGCAAAACGATCTTTGCTCTCATTGTGATATTGATAGGATTCTCTTGAGGACAGCACTGTGCTTTCAGCCTCCTACAAAAGCCTGTAAAGTACAGTGAAGTACTGTTCTCTCATTTAATCGAGATTCAACTTATTTTTAGATTCAATGCGCAATACGATAGCTGCGTTATCTGCATCTTACATGTTTTAATGGTAAACAGAGTACAATCTCAATGAATCATCAAATGATTTATACAGAAATTCTTGCTAGTTTCCAGAACCTACAATGTCATGTATACAATGATAAAAATATATATTTTTCTCTTCTTTTTATTGAGGGAAATCGGAAGCATCATGGAAATAATTTTTTAAAGCCTAATTCAAGTAGAAGAGGGTCCCCCCCCCCTCCATCTCAATAAAAGGATGTTTGACTAAGTATGGAAAAAAACACTAATCTCACATTTACCATTTAAAACGTCTGTCAACTCTCACACGCTAGACAACATACAGATTTAACCTATTGAATTATTAATAAAGGGGGGGGGGGTGATTCTCTACACCCAAGAGCTGGGCAACATACCATTTTAATACCAGGTAGGCCTATATGTACAAAGGAAATGTAGTCTGCAGGCTTAGACATTACTTTGACACTTAAACACAATTCCATACAGTCTTTAGCAGAGCCTACATGTAGCCCCCGACAGTCTCAAATTATGTCAGGAGCAGCCGAGTACAGAGTTTATGGGGTGCACTACACCGTGTAGTCTCTTAGTTCAGGCAATTTGTTACACACCATGACTGACAGGGCTTTGTGCCTGCAAAGTGGGAGTTGGTCTTGCGGTCATTTCTGTGGTCTACTCCTAATCCTATAAATTGACCTTAGTTAAAAAAAACTAAATCATCTTTGAAGGTTTAGTCCCAGACATAATTTTTCAGATCTAAGTGATAAATGTCCATCAAACTCTAATCACACTCCAAACATTACACCCTCCCACACCCACACACACAAGGTTATCCGTCCTATATAGAGAGAAGCCTGTCCATTCATTAAGCCTTGTCTATCAAGTGCCATCATATCTCTATAGCTCAGACATAAGTCTACACACTCATTGGATATCATATCACAACACAGGAAGTACAATGCAATGTAACCCTGCCTCTAGACTACCAGGATTGATTGTATAACTAGCTATACAGTAAGTAATTACCTTTTTCCTGATCTGAACGTATAGCAAAACACCTGTTTGAGCATCGTTTTGAATAAAAAATCTATATAATCAGGGTCCCATTCTAGCCTGAACTTTGTATCGTACAACATTGTATAACTGGGCATGGCTTAGATGAAAGCGCACTTATGATTTACCAGTTGTGTTCCAAAATTTGTTCTTTATAAGATGTTACTTTTAGTCTGTATGCTCTTTCCGCTGTACGATGATTCTTTGCATCACATTTCTTCAAACAAATTTCGTAAAAAACCCACCACTACACGTGTAGAAAATTCACTACACAGAAAAATGGGAGGGGGGGGGGGGGGGGGGCAATCACCTGTTTTCAGCAGTAAAAACTGCTTTAGTCAATATTTCACAAAAATATATGCCATCAGTCTAAAAATAAAGTTTAAATTCCAATGTTACTTCATTAAATAATATTTTGATCCAATGCTGTTGAGTCTCTTCTCTTGTTGTCATGCAAATAATGCCAATCATTGCGGTCTGACTTTCCCATGAGCGCGATGGTTTCTTGTGCAGAACCGTTACTAAAGCTATGGTCACAAATCAGAGCAGCGACCGACCGATCAGTAGCCTGCTCGCTCGCTGCTGGAATTAGGCATCGCCCAGCGATTAGGTCGGTGCCCCGGCGGCGACCGCCCAGGCACCGAGCGTATTTTGGGCGCCGCCCAAATTTTAACTCCGCGCTAAAACTTCAGCGGCGACCGAGCGATGCCTGGGCGGCCGCCGCTCGGTGGCCGGGCAGCCGCCGGGCAGAATTGGTTAAAAACTCGCCGCTCACCCGCCGAGCAGGCTACTTTTGGGTAATGTGACCATAGCATTAAGTAACAACTTTTTTGAGAAAATCCTTGTTCCAAATGCTTGTGTAATGTTTTCCCTGAGCGCTCATGCGCGCTGGTTTTCATTGTCCGTTTTTTTTAGTACATAAAAGTTAATACTGCGAATCATTGCAGATTTGGGGACTGGTCTTACATGGCTGAAATACTGCTTTTGTTTTTGGTAAATTTCATAACCGTGTACACGCACGGATAAACTGGCCGTGTGAACGGTGAGCAGACTTTTAGAGAGAAAACAGTTACTCAATCATAAAATCACAAGGAAATCATAATTAAACTCAATCTCATGCATACACATAAGTGGATTAGAATCATGATCTCAAGTTTGTAAGGAGAAGTTTCCTGCAAGAAGATCTCCTCATTTGTGTCTCACAACATCCCTGTCTGAATCATCATGTTCTTTTCCCGATGGATTTCCTTTTGAACTGTAAGCTATTAAACTTCATGCTTAGTAGTAGCTCTACGTTACATTCACATTACCCCTTCCTGTCACATGAACAATGGATTGATTGGACAAGATTAAACTTGTTTCTTCTGAGACACTTGTAACCTTAGATACTGTCACCAGAAATACATTCTGGAGTCTTTGTTTCATAGTTTCACATAGTCCTCATTCACCCCCTTTAGTTTCAATAGAAGATTTTGAGTCATATCAATTTGTATGCCCTGGATATATTATACACAAACCATAACGATGGAACTTGCCAGTCTTAACACCGGTACAAGTGTAGGTACAATGTGTAATCATCTCTATACACCTGAAAGGGGAAGTATCAAGTACCTATCTCTCAAATTTAGGAAACAATTTCAAAGAGAAATTACTGAAATTTGGGATTAACAAGCTGACTTCTAACCACAGAATTTCATTTGTTGTTTCAACATTTCTTGTATGACATCTAAAAAAATTACTGGTAGAGTGAAACAAATGTTTCTGTCAACTTGTTACATTGTCAACATAATCGTTAGAAGACGGAGACTTTAAAGTCAGCGCTGAGTGAACTAAACACAATGCATGGTACATTACTGGGAAAATGCCACTGCACTTCTTTCTCAATGACACGCCAAAAGCACTAGGTTTGTACAGGAAATTACACACATGTATGCATCCCACTGACAGCAAATGTAAATACACTGCACAGACTGAATCAATATGAAATTGAATCATGTTCCTCTTTTCTTAGCAAAAAAATTTGCAAATTCACTGAATTTATGTTTTTGATGTGATGACAGTTCTATTGTTTACTATTTGGCAGTGTGGTCTGTTTTAATACACTTCACAAGTCAGCTGCGTGATTCATATTTCCATGAAATAAATGCCATTCTCTCAGACAGTGTTTTCATAGTAGTAGATATAAGACCCATTTTTCCTTTTTAACAGGATAGAGAACTGTCAAAACAACAAAAAGTTATACATTTTTATTAAAAGAAAAACTGTTATCTTTTAGAACAAAGGAATTGATTTTTTTCTTCTAATATGAATTGAAATTTTGAGTGAGGCAAAAGCATGATTTAACAATTACATTTTATGTTTATTTGCATCATTAGCAGTTTGGCTTTTATTGCTATTAACAATTACGAAAAAAAAAATCTGGAAGCACTAATGACAATGCTAACAAAAACTTGAAGCATTTTAAATGAATCAATATTTGATCCCGATGATCAGCATATTACAAATTCAAAGTCAACAAAAAAATCAGGCAAATTCCTGGAAATTATACATTCCAGGTATTTTGGCACGCAAAACAACTCCTATAAACAGAAAAGGAACTAAAGATTAATGAACTGCAGAGACTGTCAAACAATGAGATAACATACAAAGGGATTCCTCACAATGGGAACAATTCATCTCCATAAATGACAAAATATTTCTATGCTTAAATAGCAGTCGGGCATTCATTGCTATTAACAATTAGGTAAAGAAACTGGAAGCACTATATGACAATGACACTAACAAAAGATTGTCAAAGCATTTCAAATGGATCAATATTTGGTCCTGATGTTCAGCATATTACAAATTCAAAATCAATAATATAATCAGGCAAGTCCCTGGAAATTATACATTCCAGGCATTTTGGCATGAGAAACAACGCCTTTAAACAGAACAGGATCTAAAAGATTAATGAACTGCAGAGACTGTCAAACAATGAGATAGCATACAAAGGGATTCCCTGTAATGGGAGCAATCCATCTCCATAAATGACAAAATATTTCAATGCTTAAATATTTTTCGATAATTTACAAGTAGTTTGTACTTACATGTATTAATATTTTACTTTTCCATAAAGCCTACTTCTTACTATAAACACATTCTGGGAAGAAAATTTATGACCTATAATTTGCCATCACAAATGATAAAGAATCTACAATCAGTTGGCATCTTGCCATCCTTAACGTTCATGGCCCATTAATCAAATCTTCATACAGCATACATGGTATACCATACACACCATTGTATGGAAGAGGTATATTCACATAGTCATGATAGTACCCCCTGGTAGCTTCCTATTTTCACCATTCGGACTACTGTAATGGTTCAGTGCATATTATTGAATGGGATTACATATTCCATGTCCTAGTTCATGTAATTTGATGACTGTTTCATGTGTGTACGAGACTCAACCCATTGACTACTGAATAAGTCATTGCCCATAGGCTTTACACTAGAACCACCTGGTTCCAGTAGGCAATGGGTTAAAGCCACTCTGCACTAGCTTGGCTAGGAGGGATTAGACCTCCCTGCAAGGTCACTGGCACTATCTCATCAAATCAGCTCTCAATTAACGTAAAAAAAAGGGCATCATGGGGGATCAATGGGTACCGCTTAGGCATTGTTGGCTGTATAGAGGGGTGAAAGTAGCTATAAGTAGTGCAGTTGGACTTTAAGTTGTGATTGATGTTCTTACCTGTGGGAGAACTGTGCCTAGTTGGTTCTTCTCTTTGGAGGGGATGCCATCTTTCTGGAGTCTCAGGAGTAGTTCAGGCTTCTTGTATGCTCTTAGGGCTAATAAATGTATTACTCGATCCCTGAAAAAATAATCAGATATCATAGTTTAATTAAGTCTTTCATATGAATCGCTCACTATTAATGTCATTGTAAAGCGTTTACAATTCAAAATGCTGTCATGAAATGTCAATGTTGGTCCAAGTATATGTTTTATCTACAAGGTCACAACTCAAAAATAATATATAGAATGTCTAACAAGTATATGATTTATCTGTAAACTCACAAGTTAAACAAATTCATGCATATAATTTATACTGCTAAAAACTCAACATTCAAGGAGGATTCCTCCCCCCCCCCCTCCAATATTGTTGGTATCCATAAATTCTCTACAAGTAGACTATGATCAGATATTGAGGTCAATATTACTCACTTACAATTGAGGGCAAGACCATTTGTTCTACACAGGTACATGTGCACTTGCGTATGTTTGGTTCACATAATTGTAACAGTTGCCAGCTCTTCAAAAGAGAGAGCACATGCATAAGTTTCATATCACTTCTAATTATGGTTTCTTGCATGAGGTTTTGGAACATGGGGTATGCTGTGCCAAGTCAACTTGGGTGTTTCTACAAGATTTTAATTTTTAAATACTGTGAAATTCCAGACTTTTTGGAATTCTCTGTACCATGAGTAGAAACATATCAATTAAAAAGTGTTAGCGTTTAGGCCACATGACACAATGCATTAGTATGTGTACGCGCAGCGCACTCTTTCCAGACATCCATTGAAGCCTGCTTCTGCGCTGCTGTAGAAAGAGACAGGTTAAATTCCTTTTTTTTTTCCGGGTCCATTCCTGGTATACAAAACTGTTAATTTCCAGGTCTCCGTAGAAACAGGCTGAATGACTAATAACATTGCATTAGAGAGAAAGTATGCATACACTGGGCGCACCTTCACACACTATTGGCATGACTTCAAGAAGGCAGAAGCAAGGTACTACAGATTTATTTTAGTACTTCCCCATTTGGCCCACGCTTGTTTCACTTTCTTGGCCGGACTATGGGCTTTCGTTGTCCAAAAACATAACTAAAAACATCAATTAAATCTAATTCTTGATACATTAAGAGCAAATTTTCCTTGCAGTTTCAAAGCTCAGTATGTCTCAAACACATACATACACCATTAACTGTACAACCAATTGATCTAACATGTATTAGGTTGGAAACAGTTCAGCAAATACATATTACGGCAGTTTTGTTTTAATCTATTGCCCCAAAAGCTAGTAAATTGCCAAGTTTGATCAATCACAATGCTGGAGTGGGTGTGCCAGTTGAAGACAACCAGATAATAATCTTGACCAGGATGGCTGGCTTTGAACCAGAACCATGACAGGCTTTGGTTCACTAATGGAACATACAATGACCTGCAACAATCAACTTTTGTCACACGTATGCCATATTCTCCAAACAAAGTGGCTTTGAGTCTGGGTTTTGATTCATATAGTGAAGAACTAGACTCATTACAAATGAAATTTGGGTAGGATGAGGATAAGGAGAAGGGGGCTTACCTATAGGACCTATTATGTACTGCTGATTTCTGGGTAGACGGGGCACCTCCACTCCCCTTACTACTAGCACCACTAGTCTTGGCACCGCTGCTTCTACTGCCGGATATTGCACTTTTGGATGAAGCGGCCGTCGAAGTCGAGTTGGAGTTCCGAGAAGACGACGATGACTGGGTGGTCGTCGTGGTCATCATGGAAGCGTTAAAGCTCGATAACGTGGAAGAGTACGAAGTGGAATTGGAAGATACTGAGGGATTGCTGGTACTGGATGATGAGATGATTTTCTTGGCGTGAGCCGAGATGGATTTCCGCTTGACCCGGCGACCTGCTACAAATTGGTTCTGTTTGACCTCCTTTGTGCTGTAAGCAAACAAACAAACGATAAAATCAAAGATCATTATGAAAAATTTGTTTGCAGAGAGCCTGGAAGGCAGAGCCCTTTACAGAAAAGCATGAATGTAGGCTTTTGCCATATTTTTTTTTTTTTTAATTTGCTTGCTGAAGTAATAACAATGTCAATACTTTTATCAACATAGAGACTCAAATTTGATGCTTGGATATTCAGTCAACAGTCGTTAAACTTGGAATGAATTTTGTTGTATTACACTAGCATGCGCAAGTCTATAAAAGGTAATTGTCTGGAATAGTCTCTGCAGTAAAAATAATGTACAATGAGTGTGGACGAGTGTGGTAAGCAATAAAATCCAATCTAAATGCTAATACCAATATTATGCATCAAAGAGATACTGTTTTGTATGACAAGTGCTCCAGAGCAATTTCCTTTACCAAATAATTCTTAACTTCAACCCTGGACCCAACAATATACCTAATCTGGACACAACACTACACCTAACCTAACCACTAACCCTACACCTTACCTAACCCCTAACCCTACACCTAACGTAACCACATACCCTACACCTAACCTAACCCCTAACCCTACACCTAACCTAACCACTAACCCTACACGGTCCTAACCTAACCCCTAACCTAACCCCTAACCCTACACCTAACCTAACCCTACACCTTACCTAACGCCTAACCCTACACCTAACCTAACCCCTAACCCTACACTTAACCTAACCCCTAACCCTACACCTTACCTAACCCCTAACCCTACACCTTACCTAAAATCCTGACCCTGACCCTATCCCAATACTTTGGACGAAATAAAGCCTGGAGCGATTGTCTCAAGAATAACTGTTTGATCATTGAATAATTACCTGACTTTCTTCATCTCCTCGTCTGCTAGCTTCATCTTCTTCTGAGTGGTCTGATAGACATCGTCTGTGCCGCTCACTGTCACCTTGGTCTGTATGCTACCCAGAGAGTCAAGCTTGTGCTCTCCTCGACTAGGATATTACAAGAAATATATATGTTATTAAAGCCTTGTTCAGATATGATGCTGTATGCTACCCAGAGAGTCAAGCTTGTGCTCTCCTCGACTAGGATATTACAAGAAATATATATGTTATTAAAGCCTTCTTCAGATATGATGCTGTATGCTACCCAGAGAGTCAAGCTTGTGCTCTCCTCGACTAGGATATTACAAGAAATATATATGTTATTAAAGCCTTCTTCAGATATGATGCTGTATGCTACCCAGAGGAGAGTCAAGCTTGTGCTCTCCTCGACTAGGATATTACAAGAAATATATATGTTATTAAAGCCTTGTTCAGATATGATGCTGTATGCTACCCAGAGAGTCAAGCTTGTGCTCTCCTCGACTAGGATATTACAAGAAATATATATGTTATTAAAGCCTTGTTCAGATATGATGCTGTATGCTACCCAGAGAGTCAAGCTTGTGCTCTCCTCGACTAGGATATTACAAGAAATATATATGTTATTAAAGCCTTGTTCAGATATGATGCTGTATGCTACCCAGAGAGTCAAGCTTGTGCTCTCCTCGACTAGGATATTACAAGAAATATATATGTTATTAAAGCCTTCCACAGATATGATGCTGTATGCTACCCAGAGAAGTCAAGCTTGTGCTCTCCTCGACTAGGATAATACAAGAAATATATAAGTCATTAAAGCCTTGTTCAGATATGATGCTGTATGCTACCCAGAGAGTCAAGCTTGTGCTCTCCTCGACTAGGATATTACAAGAAATATATATGTTATTAAAGCCTTCTTCAGATATGATGCTGTACGCTACCCAGAGAGTCAAGCTTGTGCTCTCCTCGACTAGGATATTACAAGAAATATATATGCTATTAAAGCCTTCTTCAGATATGATGCTGTACGCTACCCAGAGAGTCAAGCTTGTGCTCTCCTCGACTAGGATATTACAAGAAATATATATGCTATTAAAGCCTTCTTCAGATATGATGCTGTATGCTACCCAGAGAGTCAAGCTTGTGCTCTCCTCGACTAGGATATTACAAGAAATATATATGTCAATGAAGCCCTCTTCAGATATGATGCTGTATGCTACCCAGAGGGTCAAGCTTGTGCTCTCCTCGACTAGGATATTACAAGAAATATATATGTTATTAAAGCCTTCTTCAGATATGATGCTGTACGCTACCCAGAGAGTCAAGCTTGTGCTCTCCTCGACTAGGATATTACAAGAAATATATATGCTATTAAAGCCTTCTTCAGATATGATGCTGTACGCTACCCAGAGAGTCAAGCTTGTGCTCTCCTCGACTAGGATATTACAAGAAATATATATGCTATTAAAGCCTTCTTCAGATATGATGCTGTATGCTACCCAGAGAGTCAAGCTTGTGCTCTCCTTGACTAGGATATTACAAGAAATATATATGTTATTAAAGCCTTCTTCAGATATGATGCTGTATGCTACCCAGAGAGTCAAGCTTGTGCTCTCCTCGACTAGGATATTACAAGAAATATATATGTTATTAAAGCCTTGTTCAGATATGATGCTGTATGCTACCCAGAGAGTCAAGCTTGTGCTCTCCTCGACTAGGATATTACAAGAAATATATATGTCAATGAAGCCTTGGTATGTACGCTACCCAGAGAGTCAAGCTTGTGCTCTCCTCGACTAGGATAATACAAGAAATATATAAGTCATTAAAGCCTTCTTCAGATATGATGCTGTATGCTACCCAGAGAGTCAAGCTTGTGCTCTCCTCGACTAGGATATTACAAGAAATATATAAGTCATTAAAGCCTTGTTCAGATATGATGCTGTATGCTACCCAGAGAGTCAAGCTTGTGCTCTCCTCGACTAGGATATTACAAGAAATATATATGTCATTAAAGCCTTCCACAGATATGATGCAGTATGCTACCCAGAGAAGTCAAGCTTGTGCTCTCCTCGACTAGGATAATACAAGAAATATATAAGTCATTAAAGCCTTGTTCAGATATGATGCTGTATGGTACCCAGAGAGTCAAGCTTGTGCTCTCCTCGACTAGGATATTACAAGAAATATATATGTCATTAAATAGAAGGTTAAGTTCTGGGAAGAGGTGAAAATAATTGTGAGCGTTATCTTTGTTAAGATGCAAGTGTGGAAGAACATCAGATAACAAATGTTCCCTGAAAAACATGGATCTTTAAATGCTTTGATATTCTAAATATGGCGTGTAACAGCATACAAATCGGGACAGATTTTTATGCCACATGTTCATGTAGTCCCATATGCATCTTTCTGTGTACAGTGCTTGGAACTTTACCAAGACTGGGCCAAATTTCTTATCATTTTGATGATTCCAGAACCTTGCACTAAACACCATTACTTATATGCTAGATGATCAACCTTTTCTGATCGATTCCACAACATTTCTTTCACATTGCAATCGCATCAGCAGAACTCAATTTCATCTTTAAAGCCTTGTTCATGTTTCATTGAAAAAAAGGGTTCAAATTACAACGATTTGACTACTATGTCTAAAATACAACTCATATACAAATCTTCTTACCTGTTGCGATAGTGCTGAATGCTTTCAAAGCTGCTAGTCTGTTGCAACGGCTGAACGGTAAATTTGAATTCTCTCTCTCCATCTTTGGCCTCTGTGCTGGGGAATGTAATCACCTAAACAAGAACAGATCAATTTTGAACTTCATTACCAATGTGCTACGAACGCTAATGGCTTCACACCGACTCCTTTTGTAGGGGGTCAAGGCGGATTAAAAATGTTAGGGCCTGTCCCATGAGCCTCTTGTTAACATTTTGAAGTATGAAGGATATTTGCAACTATACTGTATGCACTTAAATTTGTGGGCTGGGTCCCGTTACTATCGAGCACTGAGTGGTCATCACATTTGGCTATACAGTGTATGTCCAGGAATTCTTGGTAATCTCTCTTTAAAAAAAAATTACATCAAAATTCTCTACCTATTATTTAATTGTCCAAATACAACCCAGAGTTTTATGTCACTGCTTAAAGTGCTTATATTTAATTCATATTAAAGCTGATGCCTTCCTTAATGTAATTAAATTAATATTTAGACGATTTCAAGATGAATATGCATTTGAAGAGTTTAAACAGTAAACCAAAAGTAAACTGCCTTTACAACCATAGGAAATTATCTCCAGATATTTCATTTTTATATTTTTTTTTTTGTCACAAAATTATTATTCAATACAGCTGTCAAAACATAAGCTTACATGTACTTCAACAGGAAATAGATTAAAGACCTCCTAGAGCCAAGACTCAGCATTTAAAACATACAATACATGTACACTGTAGATTTGAAAATAACATGTTGTAAAGACTACCAAGCAAGACATTATCACCAGAAATCACTGTAGGTACAAATTCGCCAACATCCTATTGAAATGCATATTTGACATGTATTCAAATGTAACTAAAAGTCACATTTGTTATGGTTTTGTGAAACAATGGCCACAAAATAAATTATTTTCAACATTCAACAATCTCACAAACTAAATTTAGTATGCAACAAACTGCATCATTAGATTAAACAATGTGGACTTTAAACAAACCAATATTTATTCAATGTTTTTCTTGAAAGTAATTAGTCTCAACATGATTTTGTGTCATTAACTGTAAATAAAAACAAAAATCCATATTTTCAAGGTATTTCTGCTGCTCAATTTGTTGCAAGATGGGGAGTAAAGTTACATGGTCAGAATAATTATGAATATTCATACCTACATGTACATGTAGATACTGATACCTTGTGCAAGTACTTGACATTCACAGTACATGTACATACATGTATTTTAATCTCTACCCACATTTACAATGCACATGTACATGTAGTGAAGAATAAGAATAAATGGGATTATATTATTTTGTTTCTCTCTCTAATGCAGTTTATTACTGATAGAGGGAATGTACTTAATATCAATCAAAGTAAATAGTTATGGCTTATGGGGGCAAAAACTCAAATGCAGTAGCAATAGGGGTAGTACAGGTATACATGTATGTATGTACAATGTATGGCAGCTGTGTAGAATGTCCCCTTTAAAAAAGGTGACACAAATAGACAAACTGCATAATGAGTTTAATGACCAGCTGTATTTATAGGAAATGAAGTTAAAAGCATTGCCAGGCATACAGGGGGAAATGGTGAGAATGGTTTTGTTCAAAACAAGAGGTTATCTTCACAATCATCTTGCAATGGTATTATGGGAGGCTACAGCGGAAATTGAAGGTTCACACACAATTGGTACATTGAAAGTACTTAACAAGTAGACTACAAACAATGATCAGATAACATTCATTCAATATAACCCCTTTTCTGCCACCAAGCTTTAAACAACTCAAAATGATCTCAGGTTCCTTTTAAACTTTATTCATTTATTGTTTATAATTTCATTTTATCTATTGATCTATTTTTCATATAATTTTTGTTCTCTTTTGCATTGGGAGTATAGCGATATAACAATAAAATGTCCATTTATAGTGTAGTTTACCATATGAATATACTGTACTGTGCTTTAATAGTACAAAGTATCACATTGTTACTGTGGGTGTAGCTTAACCGCCATGATAAGGCACTAAAGCTAATAGAACGTTAGTGCAGTATTGAGAACTCCATAAATATTACAATTTGTTTTACATTTATGTTTTGTGAATATTTATCCTTTGTATTTCTATCCATTCTAGTGATGTTTTATCTAATGACTTAATGTAATGTGTCAGGTTACAACAGGAAATGATTCCTGATCTTCATATCAGTCGTTAAAGATCATACATAAATATGAAAGCACGCAAAAACTTCTGTCTACATGTAGGATTCATTTTTGAGGCATCTAAAGATATCTAAATATATTAGGATGAAAGAAATCGTGTTGGTAAAAAAAGAAGCAGAAGGTAGAAAGAGAAGACCGGAAATTCAAAGATGAACGGAAGTTTTCTTTCCCAAGCAATTCTATTTCTAGTAATATTCATAGCATCAATGAAACTGAAAATACAGCAGAAGCATAGTGTAATTAAAATCCTTTATGAGCATCTTCTTTCGAGGAAAGTATTCTACATTCTAGCTGCCCAACAAAGGATCTTATTACAATGCAATATAACAGATCACTTAGGGAGTGATAAATGTAGCTTGCCAAACCACTGAACACTGTAAGAGATTTGCAATAAATAAGAGATGAAGGAGGCGGATGGAGGAGGGAGGAGGGAGAAAGTAAAGAACGGAGAAGGCAGGCATAAGTAAAGATCGAGAAGAGCAGGAAGCCAGAGAAACAAGTCGTCATGGAAACCAATGGTCCCTATTGTATACTTACACCGCTGTTGCCTTTAAATTGGATGCTGGGTCTCTTACTAGTTGAATACTGCATAAAGGAAGAGAAAAGGGAGAGAAAGAAATTGCATTTAGTCATAATAATCGATGATGCTTGTGGTTTTCTGCATGACTTCAAACAGAATGAGAAAAATTCCTGCTGTATAGCAACCATAAATCTGTGGTTCAGTAGTATTTACTGCTTCACTGCAATATCAAATGCAGTTTACAGCTTTTTTTCTTAATGTACAAGCCATAGGCCTTACTGTAAAATATTTTTAAAAAACATTTACGAATTCCCCACAAAGTTTAGTTGAGATTCACAATAGTTTCATGCCAACAAAGAGTTAATCAACATGGGTTTTTTTAACTTTCATGTAACAAAAGTTTCTGCTTTAAGCCTTTTACAGTGTCATATTGCCCAATACCTCCTCCCTCAATTATTCCTGGCTCTCAAAAGACTATATTGTCCATTCAGAGCCAAAAGGGCATTAACTCTCTGTTAAAGTATACATGTATGAGTCAGCGCCCTTCTGGCTCCAAACAGACGATATGTTCAGTACAATGGATCCACATGACAATTCTCATATATCCTTATCATTGTTCCCTCTCCATGTACATGTACATCTTTAATTATGACATACATGTATATCCAATGTCACTGTGGTCCTCATTATCACATCATCATCATCAGGGTAATATGAAGATCAAACAAACTATGGATTTCAGATGCCTGATCAGCACAAAACACAAGCTGAACTTTGGTTCACATAATGCCCTTGATACTTAACCAAGTGCTGTGGATAGCAGACCAGGTTTAAAGGTCAAATGCATCAATGTGCGATTTTTCTGCTCCGCGTAGAACCTGTAGTCTATGTGAAAACCCTTTAAATTAAAAAGATGCTTAACCTGTACATGTGCATGGAGGCCAAGATATAGCAAGGAATATTTAAATTGCAGATACATAAGCACAAGTATTTAAGGTATGGAAGTTTATACCATTGTAGCAAATAATATCATAAATCTGACTACAGGGCATGAAATTGTGTACTATACCCTCCTTTTCAAAATGTTTTGTATTTGTTTGTTTTATTTTAACTCTTACAGTACATGTACACTGTAATGCTGATCTTAAATTCTGGTTACGGGTACTGTAATCATTGAATTACTACAGCAATTATATAATATTGTTTATAATGCAGTATGTACATGTACATGTAGGCTGTTCAGATTAAGCATACATAAACAAACTAATCATGAAACATGCTGGAGATATATACATGTACATGTAGAACTACGTAAAATCACACGAACTCATACATTTTGTAAGTGTAGATGGCCATATGTTAGGCACATGGGGCAGGACCTTCAGCTTAATTGAATCTTTCTTTGATCATTACTCAGCAGTTGGAGCTATTTATGCAACATTTTTTCCTGTGTGAATGCTACTTTCGATGAATTGTGAGCATGTCTTGCTTCAAACAGACCATACTGTATGTTTCCTATAATTTCCACTGATGTGAATGGGTCCTTGAGAAGTTTTTCCAAAATGATTTGCTGCGGTTAGTGACAGCTGCTTTCTGACATGATGAATGACTGTAAATGTGCTAACATGCATGCAGAGCAGAAAAGTCCACGAAAAACAACTGCAACCTAGCCACAAACACTATACACTGTTACACCTTTATGAATGATGTACATTTTACAGTACACTGTACACTTACCAACATAATAATAATCATAGTAAATGTTGTAATAAAACACTTAATAAAAGTTATTACTAATGATTATAAGCGCTGTACTATTATCACCCTAGCATTATCTGAGTGGTGCTCTGTCATTCAAAGAATGTCTTCCTATCAGATGCCCATTTACATCACTTGGGCCCTGGGTGGAGAGTGGCAAATGCAGATTAATGTCTTGCCATAGGACTTTAAACATATGTGTAAGTTTGTTGCTGGAAATCAGTTTATATTTTATCCCTACCTGTCCCTGAAAGTTTGCCTACAGCTTGAAGGCCTACAACTTGAAGGATGCAAGTGCCATGTGTCGACATGCATCATGTGAATGAATGTCTGTTTCACCATGAATCATGTTGCATCAAGGCAATCAAATGAGTTCTACATTGTTTGTAAATGTGTATTTACTATTTAGTTCCCAATTTTACAGATCAGCTCGTACTAGTACATATTATTTTACGGCAGAGAAACCTGTGTATAAAGACCCATTAGTGGCAACAAGATAGATGGTCTTTGTAGGCAGGTGGGTTTGACAAACTTTTCCCTTCAATAATGTTTCTGTATAATGCTGTTCAAGGAGAAAAAACACTGTAGCCTTCGAAGACAGGTGGTCTTTATAATTATACTGATGGCTTAAGCAAGTTTCACTAATCAACAAAGCAAGTCACGATGAGCTCATTTCATCATAGAAATGCCTATGTAATATGGCACAACTGAGAAACTCTGTAATTTAATTCTTTGTTACATTATTTGATGTAATCCAGAGATTACTGGATGACCATACAATGATATCAAATTCGTACAAGTAGGTGAACCACACAATTCATATATTTGTGCATGTAATAAGATATCCACATGTACATGTATTGTATGGTTCTAGAATAACTGCCCATAATTCCTCAAATGACAGCTTTGTGTCATTTCCATGTACTGTAGTTCATCTAAAGTAAATCTATTGAACACATTACTAGTTACATTTCCTTTCATAACAAATAAAGCACTCCAAGGTGATATGCACTAGGTGGGACTGGGAGCCCCTATTCTTTCCCAGTGTTATTGGTATCAACGTCAGAAGAACTGGTGGAAGTTATAACTTCCTTCCGTACCCGCGGCCCGGTGAGTGTGTGCACGGCAACAGAAGGTGTCAGAATGAACTACCGGTACTACCTCTATCACACACAGGATACAACTCTACTTGATGATTACTTATCAGGGGGGATGCAGGAAAGCCAAAGGGGTGCGGACTACCCCCCCCCCCCCCTTCCCCCCAATCCCTTTTTAGTGTAGCTTGTCATTGGATTTGTTAGTGCAACAGTACCCCACAAAATCGTTTGCTGTTGATTATTTTTTTCTCTCTTCTTTGGTTGTCATTATTTAGGTGAATTGGTCACCCCCCCCCCCCCTCCCCCTATACAAAATTGTCAAAACCATCCCTGATGATGATACATAATACCGTAAATCTATGTGTATACGGCGCACTTTTTTTCCGTCGGCAAAAATCAAAAATCGGGGGTGCGCCGTATACACAGGTACAGGATATTTTGAGTCCTCAAAATGCCACTTTTTAGTGGTTTTCGAAAATCTCTGTGTCTCAACATGAATTACATAATGAAAACAAAGAATAGGATCTACTATTTGAAGTTAAACTACGTTCCTAATTTGAAGGGAAGTGAGTTTTTTTTTTTTCTTCTTTTTTTTCAGTCACGATAAATTATGCTCCTTCACAAAGCACTTTGCCGGCCGAAGCTCTCCCATGTCTTCAGCTCACTCACCTGTATCATGCAGCACACTCACTCAAGCAACTCACGTAAACAAGCCTGTCCAAATTTCTGTTTGGACTCGCGAGGAAATTTTTTCTGTTATCTTTAGTTTTAAAAACAACATTGTTACTAGGTCTAACTTAGTTCACAAACACTTCAACTGTGCCTCGTAATAAAATGAAAGTATTTTCGAACACTGAAACGAGCCGATCTGATCTGTTTAACAAAAAAGCCAAAACAGCCCAAAAAGCTTTTGTGTGGCTTTTTTGGCTTTTTGTTAACCAGATCAGAACGGCTCTCATTTTAGTGTTCAAAATACTTTCATTTTATTACGAGGCACAGTTGAAGTGCTTGTGAACTAAGTAAGACCTA